>APFE030455816.1:0-20416 GCA_000404065.3 Pinus taeda | reverse complement strand
TTCTTTGACTTATGAAATAATTTAGGGTTTTTTTTGACCTATCAAATAGGTAAAAGTGAAATCAAATAATTTTTTTATTAAATTTAAAAACATAATATGATGATGGTGGTAGTGATGGTGGTGTAAATTCACTATTGGACTTAAAAAATTGAATTATTTAGTTTGATTTAAGATTTTATTCCTATGCTCAAAAAGCTTGGAGAGAAGCCTCCTGAGCTCACTATAATTTTCACATCGTAAAAGGCTAGGAAGGTTAGTATTGCAACAAAGATTATGAAACTGAGGTCTAATGTAGGTGGTTGTACGCCGGGCACTCTAAGAGGAAGTGATTTTCATCCTCAATGTTCATATTCTCACATAGATGACAAATTCTTTCCATCCATGGTGTTTTAGGAACTGGCCAACGACTGGTTTCACTATGGAGCTCATGAAAGTTCATTCTAATCTTGGCTATTTTAATTTTCTTCTCTGAGCTAGTTAAAACTGAGAGATACTTTTGATTTACTTTTAATTTTCTAGGGCGGGGTTGATGACCTCCTTATAATATCTTATTTTTCTTTTATCTGCTAAATCTTTCTCAAACCACATTTTTTTTTTTTATGTTATTAATGTTTTGCAATGCAACATCCTCCTCGATCTCCCAATGATTTAACTAAGCCCCGGTGTCTTTATACCAATCTCGTTTGAGCCTTATACTAAATGAATCAGAAATTGTGAAAGTGGTTTAAATATTAATACTAATAGTTTTTAAAATTTATTAAATTTAAAAGGTAATATAAATATATCTATTTATATTTAGGGTTTTTTTTCAAGTGAAATAAAATAATTTTTTTATTAAATTTAAAAACATAATGATAATATTCTAGTTTATTTAGGGTTTTTCTTTGACTTCTGGAATAATTTTAGGGTTTTTTTTTGTTACCTTAAGAATAATAAGAGTGAAAAATCAATATAATTTTTTATTAAGGTGTGGAATATTGCATGCCATGTCGCACATATTAATGATTTTAAATGGAGAAAACTATTTAGTAAAATAAAAATAAATAAATAAATAAATAAATATTCATTTAAATTTAAGTTTTTAATGCTGGAAAACAAAACAGGTTTTAACGTTTCAAAACCAGCCCAGTAGCACCAAAAAATATTAAAATATTTAACAACATAAAAAGAGTAAAACGATTCTCATGTTCTCCAAGGAGGTGTGGACTCCTCGATCTATAAATATGTTTCACTGCTTCATTTGTTAGTGCGTTATTCTGCAATATTCACTGTCACCATCGCAGCGGCGAAGTCCGATAAAAGAACGCTAACATTACTGTGGCGAGCGGCTACATATAACAGGCAGGTAAGCTTCTGGCCCATCAATCGTCAAACCAGCCGCTGATCCATTCACCGCTTCATTCACATCCATTCACCGTCACCATCGCTTTGGCCAGACTCAGCGGCGAGTCGGAGAAAAGAACGCTAAGATTACTGTGGCGAGCAGGTAAGCTTCTGTTGCAAAGCGCGTGTTTGTACTTTCTGTCCATCTATCGTCGTTGTTTTCTACCCTCAAACCAGCCGCTCCTTCATCCCTCGTCGTTGTTTTCTACCCTCAAACCAGCCGCTCCTTCGTCGTTGTTCACGTATTGTGCTTAGATCCTCATCGTCTGGATCTAAGGTGCTACGAGTGTTTATGGGCATTTATGATATTTGTATATTGCCCTTCCTTTCGAAAGTGTTTTTTTCATAAATATACTGGATTTCGTTAGCTTTCGAGTATAAATGAGTATAAGTGTTAGCTTTCGCTGTCTCGATTTGAAACAAAAGCGAGGATATCCTGAGCGCATCAATATTTTTCCGTACAGATTTCCACTGGAGACCGCTAATGGTAATGCTGACTGTTTGGTTGGTGTTTCTGTTTGGAGGTGCATGGGAGTTACAGATTCCCTCTTAACAATGCACGTGACATGCTACTCCACATCTTTACATTGCCAATTTTTTTTGTTTTTGTTTTTTTGTTGCATCAAAGCAACATAAGTGTCTAAAGTTATATCAGGGTGAACTTTTCTCACTCCATGCAAGATCTACTTCATATACATTCACTACTTTTTGCAGGTGAGCTTTTCTCACTCTATGCACGATCTACTTCACACATATTCACTACTTTTACTTGGGAGTCATCATTAAGGGTTATATATTTTTGTCAAAATAACTATATGATATTCACTACTTTTAGCTAGGAGTGGTCATTAAGGGTTATATATTTTGTCAAAATCATTATCTTATTAAAATCACCCGAAACTTGAAAGTAGTTCGAGTAATTTGTTGGTTTAGAAAACCATGGTGTTATCATGGGAAAACAAGCCCACTAGGTTTGAACCTTGGTAATTATTATTAAAATCTCTCCGACTTGCCCTAGCCCAATGAACATATTGGTGGCTAAACACCTTTTGATTGATTGGAAAGGGGATCAAAAGCCATGCAAGATTTACTCTTTTGGTCATAACCTATTCATTGTACCAAATTTGACACTTGAGACCCCCTTGCATGGACCCACCCACCTTACACTCTTGGGTACTGAAACTCTTGAGGAGACACCTAACTTATGTTATTAAGTTTTGATACCATTCTAGGGACCAATCTTATCATAATTGGGTTGATTTTGTCAAAATTGGTAGGTTGGACCAGTTCTAGGGTTATATCAATTTGGTTGAAGGTTCAAAATGGTGATGGTTGGTTTTGTACCAAACCCACTGATTTCATATTGAGCATGCCAAAACCAACTGGTTTTCTACAAACAATGATGGGAACCACTTCAACTCATTTTTTTGTAAAATCAATTAAATAAAAAGGTGAAACATTAAACCTAAACCTATACCCCCTTCAATGCTATCTTAAAGAGCTCCCCCCTTTCCATTTCACTCACACAATTCATTTGAGCAATTTGGAATTTTTGAGTTGAGTTTCTTGGGTTGATTTGGAGAGATAATTGAAGGGTTGATTTGAAGAATTTGTTGGGCTGATTTGAGGAGCTTGATTGAAGGATTCATTTGGAGAGTTGTATGAGTACCTTTAAGGCTAGGGGAATCAAGTTAGAATCCTAAGTTTTGAATTTAGTCATTTTGAGGCATCTCTGGTATGATTAGATTGTATAGTCTAGTGTATATACTACAGTTATTAATTAGTACTATGCTTATTCTTGGACTTTAGAGGCCATTTAGAACCTTTTTGTTGATGTATTTTGTTCATATATGGATTGCACTCAATGTTGTTTTGGTTGTATGCATAGCTACACTAGAAACTTTGCATATATAAATTATATGCAAAGTATAATGGTTTGGATTCACATGGATGTTATGAAAATATTTCTTGCTTTAAAATTTGAATATTTTATGTAGTTTTTGATTGATTGTTTTTGTAGTTCAATATATATTTATTTATTTTCTAACATTTGTTTGGTTCTTGTTTTTGGAGTTGATTGATTTGATAACTAGTCACATAGCTTGGACATCAAACCCAGTTTTCCAATCCACCTACACCCTCAAAGGCCATTAATATACCCTATCCAAGGATGTACCCAAGCTATCTCCTTGGGTGTTTGATATCGCCACGTGACAGCTATTGGATATTCACATACAAGAGAAAAATCCCAAGAGAGAGAATAAACATGCAGGTAGAAAGGAGATTATTGCATTGTACACTTTGTTGTACACTCATTTGTATTATCTCAATATGGGAGTACAACATTATAGGAGAGTGATGAAGTTTGACAAAGTTTCTAATAAAATACAATAAAAGGTGAGTAATCACATTTAACAATGAGATAAGAGAATAATAAAGTGTAATGTGTAAAATAGAATTAAAATACATAGTCTAACTAACTTTAATACAAACTCAAGGACTAATTAAGTCTTATTAGTTTCAACCTCCTCACATAGCTTGAGCCTCAAATTGAACTTACTAATCCATCTACTATAGAAATATTCCAAATTGGAGTTTTAGTACAAAACATAAAAGTTCATCTCTTTGACTAGAGGTTTCTCACATCTCAACTCTCATAATTTTCAGCCTTAGGGAAGTCATGAAATAGAATATAAAATAACGGAAAAGACACAATATTTCATTCTAAAAAAACACAATTTTCTAGGCAATCCAAGGAGAGAAGATATCATACTGTCTAGATAAGTTTCATTCCTCTAGAGAAAATTACCACACATAAAGCATATCTGAAAATTCACTTTGGCAGTAGTTATAACAGTGGTAAAACAACAGACATTACAACAACAAGAAAACCCCTTAAGTTCTTCAATGATGATGTCAAGTCATTCAACAAATTGTCCTTTTGCTTATGTCAAATCATCAAGACATATATAGTTGTTAATAAAGATATACGAAGAAAATATATGGCTAAAAATCAAATATGGAAATTGCACAAGTTTTAGATAGTTGGAAGCTTCATTAATATGTTTAAGATAAAGGCTCCATAGCCTTCTCTAAATGCTAGTATAAGCCACTAGTGCTCCAAGACCCTAGCTAGGGAAAGCAATGGAAATCCGATCTCAACCAAGGAGCTCCACATGCAATAATCACTCGAACAATCCTCCAAGACAATGCATTCTTTACTCTTGTTCTCCATCAAAGCTACCCTAGGGTTTTATTAAAATACCCTTATCTCAAACCTCCAAGGGTAAACCCCAATGTTCCACCAATTTTTCATGATAGGGGGCACATGAACAAGAAGACGCATATGGGGGATATGTGGGAGCAACACCCCCAAATTTTAGGGAAATTCAGGGGGGTTGTTGGGACGTTGGGGCTTTTATAAACATGATTAAAATTAAAATTCAATAAATTATGAAATACAATGATTCATACATCATAAACGATTAAATAGTAGATACTAAATTACTCAAACTCAAAAATAGTAAAAAGTGACGAGTCAAATACTCGATCTAAAGTCAAGACTCAAAAGTTAAAACTGAAAATGAACAATGAACCAATGTTATCAGAATTGGACTAGTCATCTAACCAATTGTCTGCAAAACTAGGAATTGGAGAAAAACTCGATCAAAAAACTGATCGACCAATAAATACATAAATATTCAAATTTTGAAAAAATAAATGAGCATTCATGTGTGTAGGGCCCCTCCATATGACCCCTTGTGTCTGCATTTGCCCAAGAAGGAGACGTAGAATCTCAAGAGTCGTTGTAGTAAGGAGAAAAATTTTATGGTTTGTTTGTGATGGAAAGAGGTTGAGTCTGCCCAAGTGGATAGGATGAGAAATAGTTGGATGTATGTACCCTAAGAGGGATCTATCCAGGCAAGAAAAAGAATAGGAGGGCACTGAAAATTATGTTTGAAGTTAGGTTTTTATGTTCTGTGCAAAGGGAGGATGGTCAAAAGGCCTTAGAAAGTTTGTTGGACTTTTGTGGTAAGGTTAAGCCCTAGGAGAGGACGAAATTGACCCCAGATTTAGAACGAAGGCAACGAGTACCTCAGGAAGAGAGAGAAGGCATTGGGACAATATGAAAAAGTTGATTTGTTGGAGAAGATGATTTGCTAAGATGGATTTCTGAAGTATATTCACTAATGGGGTTGTGAACAACATGTTAAAGGGTTGACTATACAACAACCATAAAGGATATAAGTCATTTTGTGTAGTTGTAAGTTCTGGAGCTAATTATGTAGTGTTTTTGAAGGACTAAACTCACTCTGAGCAGTTGGGTATGCAAAGGAATTAAAGGAGTTACTTCTATGTGATGGAGGCAAACAATAACTAGATACATCAAGGGAAGAGAGAACAAAGAGGGCTACAAGCAAGGGATTACAATAACAAGTAAGTCGAGAATTTGTTCTTTGATGTGATGGGAAGATTAAGGATCTAATGGATATGACATCAAGCCCTAACCTATTTGTATACTATTTATACTAGTTGTCCTAGTAATCTAAAGGGCCATGTGTGAAATTTCCTTGAAATTACAACAACTGGGATTTATTCACCTAAGTGATGAGAATTTTAATTGTTTATGGAAATTAGCAAATAAATCACACTGCAATTATTCACAGAATAATTAATTTGTGGGAGTAAAATCAAGAACTAATAAATAGATGCACACACATTAAAATGACACAATTAGTTTGGACTAAAAAGTCCCTAGAAAAACCATGAAGGGAAAATCAGTGCAACAAATGAGGGTTTTTTTATTATTATGCAACAAACTGTGGGAGTACAATAATATGGATGCCCAGTTGGAAATCCTCCGGAAAATATACTGGAAAAATAAAATGGAGAAAATTTCTCCCTTCTACAGTCAATCTGGCCTGCACTGGCTTGCTCGAACCCCACACTAGCAAACTCACTCTGCTTGGAATTAGCATTGCTTGGCCTGGATAATTCACATTTCTTGGCCTAGATAATTTACAGTTCCTGCTAGCTAGCTCCAAGTGAGTCGTCCATCCTCCCTCCGCCCCTAGAAAATATCTGCTCTGCCTCGTGTTAGAAAATCATAAAGGCAGAAAGATTTTCTTATACTTGATAATTACTTGTGATGTTCTTGACTTGTTCTTAAGTTTCTTTTATATCTTATTTCTTTTAGTTCATCAAGAAAATATCAAAGCAGTAACACATAAACAATGGACACCATATATAGGCATATGCCATGGAAAGCACCTGCTCAAGGGGAAAACCTAGTTAAAATTATCTTCCTTTCAATAGTCTTCTTTGAGACTCTTCACCTTAGACAAAGACCGAAACTTCCCTCCACACCAAGTCAGCCTCCCAGATCTTTGGCCTCTTTTCTAGCAACTTTGACTATGTAGCAGTTTCCAGGATCAATGAAACTTGGAAGACTTCGACCTCCCAAACTAGGGCACGAAACAGAGAGAGAGAGGCACAAAATCTCGTTTTTCTTCTTCTCCTTAGAATCCACCCAACTCGCACTTCATTTGGCTTCATCAGACCCACTTCGCACTTCTCTAGCTTCCTTAGAAATATCGAACTAGCTTGAGATGATATGCTCCAAATGAATTCAACTTGCTTCTATTTATAAGCTTCAAGGGAGGTTGAATTGATGTCCTTAGACTCATTTGATCTCTTGTAGGCCAACTTGGTGTGGAGGATACATAAATTATATTTGACTCAATACTAAACCTTTTTACATGATTCAAAAGCCCAAGAAGGGTCTCTTTAAAAGTACAATGACTCTTTTGACTTAGAATAAATCCTACAAGTCCTCAATGGGAACTTTGATCTAAAACATGGTGACCCAAGCATGAAGCCCATGCTTTAATAAGTCACAATAATAATAATTATTATTATTTTCTTTTTTCTTTTGACAAGTACATTGCAAGATGATTCAAATACATTAAATGAAGACCCAACCTATTTACATTTCCTAACACTCCCTCATAACTAGGGAGGTATTCATCATATACAAGTACAAGGAAGATCTCAACTATATGAACCATGAAGAACTTTAGGCACCACAATGCCATGCACTAGATTTTTTACCAAGGGAATCTATCCATTGGTCTGTCAACAATTTAGGCAGCGCAATGCCATGGACTAGATTCCTGACCAGGGCAATCTATTTGAGTAGGAATAAGATGGACTCAAGCTTTCAGCCTCTCTAGGTGTTGTCAAGATTACTTGCTAACCACCAACCCAAAGATTCAGGTGTGTATCTAAAAACAAAGCTCTAAAACCCGCACCAACTTTTTCAACTTTCCTAGACATCAACACAAAGTTCCGACTAGATGTCTTCTGAGGCAATGCTTCACTCACAAAGCCTCAACACTGCTTAAACCAACAGATCAAGGATAAGCAATCTCTCCCAATCAGACTAATTGGTAACCATCATGTTATCAAAAACCTTCAAGAGATTCACCTGTACAAACACAACCCCAATCAATAATATACTTTCACATGTACATATTCAAATACAAAAATTTGGGGTCGTTCAAATGTTGCTTCTCAACACAGTAGGACTATCGAATGAATCCTTGATAGAAGATTCCTGAGTCATACACTTTCCTTTCCTACTTCTCATGCATCAACATATCCTTCAAAATTCATTCTCCAATCAAAACTATGCTATGCCCTCCCTCTCAACTAGGGAGCATATTTTTATCCAGGCTCCCTCTTAATCTCAGGGAGATATTTCTTACTCAGGATCCCTCTTAACCCAGGGATATCAAATTATTTGTTCAACATCGGAGAATCTTTTGTGGCTTCCAATCATTTCATCATAGTTATCATCATCCACATCATGCTTATCACATCAACGAACATCTTCTCCATATTGAAGATTGTGTGCCTACACAACATAGATTGTAAGTACAACCAATTCTATAGAAGCATGAAGTTAGTCATATAAAAATTATGGAAGCATTTCAACTTTACATATATCATATACCAAAACTTAATTATAAACAAGAGACACATACTCTTCAACATCTTGCTAGGGACTTTGTTCTAAACTCTAGACTACTTCACAACAACTTTCATTACATCTAGGGTTTCAATGTTTCTTCCAAAGGTATGACATACCCTTCTGCAACATATAGCAAACCCTAGAAACAAATATAGATCTACAAGGAATCTAACCACTTTTAGAATTCATATGTTAGACTTCCCACTAGGGTTTCATACAAGTACTAGATTTCATACAAGAGTATTAATCAATTAAAACCAATCACAACTTAGTCATCAACATGACCAACTTCCACTAGGGTTAGTTACAAACCCTAGATTTTTAAATCAACCAGCAATCACAACTAAAACTCAGATTTCAACAATCTTACACAAATCTCAAATTATCACATTGTCATCATACATCATAGATTTTTAATTCTACTAAGGTTTAACTCCAAAACCCTAGAATTTCATTTTCACAATCTCAACAAACATTATATAAATAGATCTGAGATTGTTATATCACACATACTAGAGAATTTAACTACTGCTAGGGTTTAGCTGCAAAACCCTAGATTTCTAAATATCATCATCTTAGATTATCAGACAAGGACTTATATTAAAATTATGACCATCAATAATTAGGTCAACACAAATATCTATGAATTTTTTATCATGCATAAGCATATCATATGTTAGACAACACTAATACATTAGACATGCACCGACCTAGACCAAGCTAGGGTTTCAACCAAATGTACGCATATATATACCTAGGGCTTCATTCCTAGGGTCTTACTTTAAAAACATAACACAGGTTTTTCTTATAGGCTTTGTGAAAGCCTAAATATCTAGGGTTTCATAACTTAGCAAAGAAACCCTACTATTCCAAAATTTCAACAGTTTGAGATCTTCATTCAACCCTAACAAGTTAAGACTTTCATGATCATACCGAAATCCCAGACATGACATCATCAACCAGAACTTCAAATAACATTTTTTCTATAACCCTAACCAGGCTAGGGTTTCACACATTATCAACATACCCTCAGGCTAGGGTTTTCTAGAGAACCGATCTAGGGTTCTATAAAATCAGTTAAGAATATGAATGGGGTAGATTATGAATTGATGAATCACCCAAAATAAGAATCAATATGATTCAGCTAGACACAACAATGTTAGCAATAAATTGTCAAATGAATGAACATTTACCATATACAAGTCAATGTTTTGTAGTTTAAGGCATACATTTGGACAAACCTTATCTTGTTCTTCATAAAGTTAGCATGATTTCTTTCTCTCTTATTGTTTCTTGAATTGTCAGGATAGTCACTCCTGTAGTGACTCTTCTTGTGACATTGATAGCATTCTACTTTGGACATGTCTACTTTCTTCCTTGGTCCTTTCGATTTATTTCCTTTGTATTGATTAGTGTAGGCATTTGAAACTACTTTCAAGATTAGAAACTAATGAGATACTTAATTCTTCTTGATTGCAACCCTAAGCAGGCTAGGGTTTCACACATTATCAACATACCCTTAGGTTAGGGTTTTCTAGAGAACCAATCTAGGGTTCTATAAAATCAGTTAAGAATATGAATGGGGTAGATTTATGAATTGACGAATCACCCAGAATAAGAATCAATATGATTCAATATAGCTAGACACAACAATGTTAGCAATAAATTGTCAAATGAATGAACATTTACTATATACAAGTCAATGTTTTGTAGTTTAAGGCATACATTTGGACAAACCTTATCTTAGGTGGCTCTCATCTAGATGTTTTCCTAATCAAGACAAAAGAGGGAGAATGGTGATTAGTATTTAATATAATCAAAACTTAAACAAGTGCATGAAACCACAAACTGAAAGGAAATGAGATACTTATCCTTGGGAGATGTTGAGGGCTCCCTCCAAAGCCTGAGGGATACCTATAAAATTATAAAAATAATAAAATGTCTTTTCCAAAAACATGTTAAAACCTATAAATATTAAATATAAAATAATATATCTAGGAGTAGAAGTAAAGGACTTAATAGTGTAAGTCCCTTGTATCAAATTCTTCAAGTTTGATTTCTTTGGATCTTGTTCTTCATAAAGTTAGCATGATTTCTTTCTCTCTTATTGTTTCTTGGATTGTCAGGATAATCGCTCCTGTAGTGGCTCTTCTTGTGACATTGATAGCATTCTACTTTGGACATGTCTACTTTCTTCCTTGGTCCTTTCGATTTATTTCCTTTGTATTGATTAGTGTAGGCATTTGAAACTACTTTCAAGATTAGAAACTAATGAGATACTTAATTCTTCTTGATTGCAAGGAGTCCATAGTTCTTCAAAAGTAGGAGCTTCCTTCCAACTGTTAAGTCCCACAGCAAATTCACCCCAAGTAGGTGGCAATCATAATAGAGCAGTGATCATGAGTTCTTTGTCTAGAACAATTTCATCAATGGTCAAAAGATCATCTTTGATTCTTTCTATCTTCACAAATAAGGAGGTTGGTGTATCTTCTTTAGTCATATTTGTTGTCCTTAGTTCATTTTTCAAGCTTGCCACTTGACCAATGTTCTTAATAGTGAATAACTTTGACAAGGCTCCATTTATTTCTTGAGCATGACTGATGTTGGTTATAAATGGTACAAGGTTATCCTTTATTCCTTCTACCATTAGAGTCATGGCCCCAAATTCTAATTCTCTGAACATTACCTTTTCAACATCACTAGAGTCATATGTAGGCTTCTTTACTTTTCCTCTGACTAAGTCAAGTACTTTTTTCTTTTCAAGGATGAGGTCAATCCTCTTCTTTCAAGATCTATAATTTGAGGCTCCTTCAAGTTTGTTCTCTCCCTTGATTGTGTTAGACATATTCCTTGAATATAGTAGACTCATTCCCTGAGATAATCCATTTGAACGGTTCCTTGATCAAGTGCTTGAGACTGCCTTTCTCTTCTTTCTTCACCAAAGCTCTGATACCATGTTAGAAAAATAGAAAGGCAGAAATATTTTCTTATACTTGATAATTACTTGTGATGTTCTTGAATTCTGATTAAGTTTCTTTCATATCTTATTTCTTTTAGTTCATCAAGAAATTACCAAAGAAATAGCACATAAATAATGGACATCAGATATAGGCATTATGCCAAGGCAACCCACCCCGCCGAGTGGAAAACCCAGTTAAAATTCTCTTCCTTTCAGTAATATTCTTTGAGGCTCTTCACCTTAGACAAAGACCGAACCTTCCCTCCACACCAAGTCAGCCTCCTAGATCTTCGACCTCTTTTCCAGCAACTTCGACTATGTAACAACTTTCGACATCAACAAAAATTGGAAGACTTTGATCTCCCAAACTAGGGCACAAAACAGAAAGAGAGAGACACAAAAATTTCATTTTTCTTCTTCTCCTTAGACTCCACCCAACTCACACTTCATTTGGCTTCATTAGACCCACTTTGCACTTCTCCGACTTCCTTAGAGATATCGAACTATCTTGAGATGATATGCTCCAAATAAATTCAACTTGCTTCTATTTATAGGCTTTAAGGGAAGTCGAATTAATGTCCTTAGGCTGACTTGGTGTGCAGGATACATAAATTATATCTGAGTCAATGCTAAACCTTTTTACTGATTCAAAAGCCTAAGAAGGGTCTCTTTATAATTACAATGACTCCATTGACTCTGAATAAATCCTAGAAGTCCTCAATGGGGACTTTGACCCAAGCATGAAACCCATGCTTTAATAGGTCACAATAATAATAATAATAATAATTTTCTTTATTATTTTGACAAGGACATTACAAGATGATTCAAATACATTAAATAAATACCGAACCTAGTGACATTTTCCAACTCATCCCGGATGATATCTCGACTTCCGACAACTGAAACAAGCCCTCCTCTGCAACTTGCATTAGGGTTTATAGATCCTGACACTAGCTTTTGAAGCCCTCTCTACAAAAAGTTCAACCTCATTTCTCCTACCAATCAGGCACTGGAGAAACAATGGAAAATTCCTTGGAATCCTCCTGAATTTTCAACTACTCGTTCTCTCCAATGCTATTGCTTTGGCTCGAGTTGTGCCCTCACTAACTGCGAATTATGTAACTTGATTTTCCAAGAAAACTGATGCTCGATGTGTCTCTCTCCATCCCTTCGAGATGCTCTTATAATCTCTCATTGAGACTTCAATGACCAAGATTAAATCCTCATCAACGACCAAGATCAATTAGACATCATTAGTGAAAGTCTCTAGAGAAATCTCAAACATCCTTAATTAATTAAATTTAATTAACCAATTTTCCTAAGTTAGACTTAGGTAATAATTTAATTATTGGCTAATTAATTTAATTAAGGTGTTTTGGAGCCATATCTCGTGAAACTATTTCTGGGTATTGGAGATATTGTGTTCCCTAGCCTCTCAGCACCATCTAAGACTAAAACACTTGTTCGATGCTACCATACCATCCAAAAACTAACACTCCCTTTTAGTAAGGAAGGTATTTTCCACTATGCCCATTTGTTCTCTAAAGTAGATGAACTTAGCTCTCCTTAGAGCTTTCGTGAATATATCAGCAACTTGCTGCTCTATGGGAACATTGGGAACATTTTGTAGTTGGACTGACCCACACTGCACACAATATCTGATGAAAAATGGATTTTTATGGGAAATCTACAATGACTTCACCACTAGGACTATTAATCACATGTTATACATGAGTAATGTATGACATATTCATCTAGATAGCAATTCAATTAATTTTTAACAAATTAGGACATAATTTTACCATGACCTAGAATCAATAATTCCATGCATTAGACATAGAAAAATAGATATTCAACAATAAAGTGCACTTACAAGACAACATGCAAGAATTCCTTCCATTATCCAAAGAATGGCTCCAGGAAATATCCAAGAATAAGCTCTAAATGTCAAAATACATCCAATAGATCCAAATCCTCTAGAAGAGAACAAGTGTGAATTCACTAGATAGGCCGAATTCCAATTGTGATGATGATTAGATATCAAATGAAATGATCTTTAATATATACAAGTCCTACTAATGGCTATTATAGCCTACAAGCCCCTCAAATAATAAAACTATGGGCAATCACATAATGTTGTTACGTCCCTAGGTAGGACTCATTAGTGGTTAATAGACGACCCTATCAGGTGTTCCCAACCTCCACAGGGAAATGACTTGTCCTTGGTCTACCCTTCAATCGATAGGTGCCATGTGAATAATGATGGAACGGAGGGGAAAGAACTCCATGGCCAAGTGCCATGGTCAAAGGGATTGGCTATGATGGAATACCTCATCTAGGGTGTATAGACGCGAGGAGGGAGAAACCATGGATGCATGAGTTACCTTGGCCTTTGTTTTTCCACCCCTTTATATCGCCTTCTACTTTTTCTTGAATTTTCCTTATATTACTGCTTGTAGCTTGAGGAATGAGAGCTTGCTTTGTATGATGTATAGCAGTTATTAACCCCTTTATGATGAATCAGTTCATCGCCCATCAGGGGTTGGGGCATGCAAGGGTTCTTTGTCTTCTATGAGATAGGGCAATATTGGCCTAGGAACCAAGTGATGGCCATATGATAGAGGTAGAGCTCATGCTTGGCTTCTGCCCACGTGCTAATTTGTAAGTCCTAGACATATTTTGCATTTGTTTTTTCTTTTGTTTTTCTTGCGGCCATTATATGAATTTTTTGTTTCTTTTAAATGCATCAACCTCCCAAGGTGCATTTCCAAGGACTACCCAGGTATAAAGATGTGTGGGCACCAAATTCCCAGAGAACCAATGGTTAGTTGACCCAAAGAAGGGAGGTGGAATAAGGGCTTATAATGTAAGATGGAAAGTGGTAAGTATGGAATAGGGATAGATGGGGTTGTGCTATCTCAATCATGGTTTCCCAATGCCCTTTCCTAAATCCATGGGCCATTAGGGGAGGTTCCACTAGACTAGGATTGAAAATTAACCCCCCATTTAAGGTGAGGGAACAAGACTGTGGCCAAGACCCTTCTTTATTCCAAGTTACTCCATAATCCAAGCGAAAATACAAACAAGCATAAGCACCCAATTGCAAAATCAATTAAGTACCTTTTGATTAGAAACCCACCTTCCAATATGTGCTTTTGACAAATGAGCAAGGAGACACTTGACTGATGCAGGTGGCGGAGATATGAATGGCACATCACATCAACTACAAAGTGGGTCTTAGGGGCTGCTGGTTGCTGGCTGGAAGAGATGAATAGGAGAAAAGCTTTTCCTAGGGATCACCCAATTTTGGTGGTAACAAAGCCTTTATCCTTAGAAATGTGGTTTTAGAGTTGTACCAAGGTGCTAGTGGTGACCAACGTTTATTATTCCTCTTGTTGGGTGCCTTCGATTGCCATTTATGCAAGAAAAGAGAAGCTTCTTTGGGCCTTTCTCTGTGTAAAGTAGAAAGGGAGAAGATGATTCCATCAGGTTAATTGGAGTTTTTGTTGCACACAAAAGAATCATGGAGGCTTAGGGATCATCATTGGTTAAACATAGAATCCTAATGGCTAAAATTACCCTAGGACATTACATTATTATGGAGTCATATGCATCATGATATGGTTTTATATTCCGAAGACCCAACCCTAATACTGAAACCTCTGCCTATGTATCTCAATTTTCAACAGAACCCTCAATCTCTTAGCTCCAAGTCATCTGCAAGATTCAAATCATGATTGCTAGTCAAGATGGATTTCTTCTTTTACAGCAGTGTTTGGTATTGAATTTCCTCAGTCTATCCAAGATTTATGAGCTGTGCAATCAATCAATTAAAGGAATTTCTGATTTGATCCTTACCTTTGTGTTAATGATGAAACAAACATAGATTAACTCTGAACTCAATTATTATGCTTTCAGATTTGGCTAGGACTAAAGGAAAAGGAAACCACTGTTTGATGTGATGAATCTAAGTTTGTCTATTCTGTTATCCAGCAATTTCCCATTTCAAGTACTTGAGCGTGTCGCTACTGCTGTTTATGGCCTTGAAATTGATAATGCTGGGCTCCTAAAAAACCTGTTTGTCTGCTCAGATCTGTATACTGTCATTAGATGAAGAGACTGGCTTTCACAATACAGGAAATGCAGTCATCTCTTCATGAAAGCAATGATGGGAGTGAGCCAATTCATGAAATATGTGGAAGTCCATTACTGTCATCGGCATCTACTTACTCCAGTGATGATTCTGATAGTCCATATATTACCCCCCGGATTGGAGATAATTATCAAGTCAAAGTATCACCATTTAAGCTGCAAATGGGCTGTGATCAACTGGGAATAAATTACAGTAGGGACTATAAGGATGACAAGGCTGATGAATTTGAGCTACTGTTTGTGGAGGGATTACCTGTGCCAGTAATGCAGATAAGTTGTTTTTCACCTTTTGGAAATGGAAGACTCTCAGATAATGAGTTCCCTTCAAAGCAGTCTTCCCCAGTTGGAGCCATAAAAAAAGATTGTGAATTGTGTCAGGTTGATTTATCTGCACTGGAAAATGATCAGTGTACCCATGCAATCAGTAACAGTGGCTGACTCAGAGAAGACAATATGAATATTACAGGTTTGAAGACAGATTTCTCAAGACCAGAGGACACCGTGACAGAATCTACTGTGGCAGCTAATACTGTGCTTGATACTTCTTCCTATTGTGATGGGCATCGAAGAAAAAGGGGCAGGGTTGGTTGCAAGATGGTCAAGAAGATACAAGTTGGTTTTTTGGACTTAAACAAGCACTGCATTGATTCCAATTGCCAGGTTCAGCAGAAAGGAATACATAATATGGGGGAAGACGCAAGCTCAAAAGGTTACATGATAGTGCCTGGCAGCCCGAGTGCATCCTGGAGTAAAAGTGAGGAAGATTTATTCATACTTGGGCTGTATATTTTTGGGAAAAATCTTAAAGCAGTGAAAAGATTTGTGGAAACTAAAGAAATGGGGGATATATTAGCACACTATTACGGCAAGTTCTTCAATACAGAGTCATATTGCAGATGGGCAGAATCTAGAAAGACAAGAAGCAGAAAGTGTATCCAAGGCCAGCGCATTTTCTCTGGATGGCGGCAAAAGGAATTGTTGACACGCCTTTTTCCTGACATACCTGAGCATTTGAAACATGAGATCCCAGAGGTAAAGGTTTCTCGTCAAAAATTCAATTTGTTGTGTAAATGTAAAAATGGTATGGTGTCGTTAATAATACAGTAATGGAATGCTGATATGACATTTTAATTTCCATGACACCAATTTAGTTTAATTGGGGTGCAAAAAGAGTTTGCATTCTCGATTTATGTTTTTGCTCAATACAATTATGAAACACATTTCAAATAAAAGTCTCCGAGTTTCCAAGTATATTGCCTTACTACTATTATGATACTTGGAATGTTCTTACAGCTATAGGGTCTCACAGGTTTTTCTGATAAACAGGTAACAAAGGCATTCAATGATGGAAGAGTTGCTATGGAAGAGTTTGTTGCAAAACTGAAAGCATTAGCAGGACCAAATGCACTTGTTCAAGCCGTGGGAATTGGCAAAGGCAAGGAAGATCTTACTGCGGCTGTCATACACCCAAGAAAGACAAACCCAGTCAGCACTTCTCGTTATGAAATTCCTCCAGGCAAGGCATGGTCCGAGCTTTCCACTGAAGAGATTATTAAGTTTGTAAATGGATATTTTAGGCTTAGCAAAGCTCAAGCAGATGAGTTATTTTGGGAAGCAGTGTGGCCTCGTCTCTTGGCAAAGGGATGGCATTCTGAGGAACCCGACAAAGGTGTCTATGAATTGAGGAAGCGTTTAGTGTTTCTGATCCCTGGTGTACAGACGTTTTCAAGAAAAGATCTCACCAAAGGAATTCATTATTTTGATTCTGTTAGTGAGGTTTTAAGCTGGGTGGCATCAGATCCAAGGCTGCTTGAACTAGACACACATGGTATAACAGGAGTCGAAGTGAAGCCAGAATGCTTCCATACTTCTGAGAATGCAGATAAAGAAAATGGGCATGAAGGCCATCCCTGTTCCTATCTTCAACCTAAACGAGTAAAATCCTTTATATTTACAGTTGTTGACACCAGTCTAACATCACAAGGAGTAGGTACACCTAGGATACGAGAAAGAGTGACGTTGCCTCTGGATGATGGCTCTGATAGGTCTCAAACTGTGTCGTGGGAAACAGAAGATACAGACAATTTAGGAATACAAAGTACAGATTCGCTTTCTGGAGATAAGATCAATAACAATTCTCAGAATTCTAGGATATGCAAAATGACATCTGATATAGTGCCTGATTTGAACCTACCCTATGATCAACCAATAAACATGAAGATCAATTCTGTCTCATATATAAGCATTCAGGTCTCACAAGCTTCAAAGTTTGAAGAAACTTCTTATTCTAAGGCAAATACTGGGCATTCTCAGGAAGTGTTTAATAAACCAGGAGTTGCACAGTCCTCAGGTCCTGATCTTTCTGGAAATAAGATCAATAACAATTCTCAGAATTCTAGGATATTCAAATTGACACCTGGGATAGTGCCTGATCTGAACCTACCCTATGATCATCCAATAAACATGAAGATCAATTCTGTCTCAGATATAAGCAGTTAAGTCTCATAAGCTTCAAAGTCCGAAGAAACTTCTTATTCTGAGGCAACTTCTGGGCATTCTCAGGAAGTGCTTAAAAATCCAGGAGTTGCACAGTCCTCAAGTCCTGATCCAGATGAAAGGCATTCTATCATGCCACAAGAAAACAATGAAAGTAGTTTACAGGGAAATGTACGAAGGCAAAGCACGAGGGTCCGCCCCTTGACTACAAAAGCATTGGAGGCTTTTGCTTGTGGTTTTTCCTCACCTAAACGGCGGAGAAAGGGTAATGAGAAAACTTTGAATCCAGATGGTTGCCGCATGAAATCTAATGTGTTCTCCGAATACTCGGTTCAGAAAGCAGTGACATTCTTCTAGGTCACCAGGATACAATTGTGGAGTCTGTCGAGGGTGATGACACAGTAACAGTCAATTAGGTGTTAAGTCGGAGGTTATGTACAAATGGGTAAACCTACTCTTTGAGGAAAGGCCCATACACATATTTCTACTCAGAAAATATAAAAGATGCAGAAGGAAACAGAATAAATCTTTTGATCCCAGCAATTTCAGAGTGCAGAGTGGCCACACCAAAGGTCAGGCGGGCGAAGGAATGCCACGTAGTCTCGTTCCCTGGCCAATGAAGGACAGGTTCCCTACATCGGCACTTGAAATTCTGAAGCAGAGAGGTCTCTGGAAGAACAGCAGCAGAACGATGATGGCTGGGAATTCACTTTGCCCAAGCCCGACCTACCAACAGCAGCAGAAAGATGATGGCTGGGAATTCACTGTTCCCAAGCCCGACCTACCAACCAAAGGCTGGGAATGGCTGTCTAACACCTGCACATCTTTTATGTTTTTATGATGATTAGTTATGGAACTTGGTCTACATGATGGCCAGTTCTTTGGATTTTTTTTTATCTTTTTGGTCTGTTGTAGCCAGCGATTTGTAACTCAGTTTTTAACGCTTATTTAAGATGTGCTTTTCTGTTCTAATTTTTTCTTTGTTGTGGAAATGTTTATAAATTTTGTCATTTAAAGCATTTATTAAGAAAATGGCAGTTTATAGTGGAGATTCAGATATGGAGTCCACATTACAGAGTCCAATTAGATGCACAATTAGATGCAATTGTGCATGCATGATGATATATGTCAAATTGTATTAAGCTGGCAACAATAGACTCTGGAACCATGCAACATTTTTTTCAGAAGAAAAAGCTCAATAGTATTATATATGATATATAACTACCAATAATTATATCATATCTGAGTAAGAAGTTCTCCTAATCTGAATACAATAAACACCAGATAGGACTGATCCAATATATCCACAATATGCCCATAGTCAGAATACAACATTTATGCAGTGTATGAAGATACATACTGATGATAGAATGATGGAGGAGAATATGCCACATCATCAAAATTCAAGAAGATATAGGTTTGGTTTTCCACTTGCAAGACAAAAAAGTGGCATATACAAAATACAAAAGTATAGAAAATAGGATAAACATACCTAGGCTTTTGAATGAAAAAAGTGCTATGTATCACGGAGAGAGAATTCTTGCATAGGAAATCTCTCTGCTTCAAAAATTACCTCCATATTCTAGATGCCTAGTTTTGTGAGAAGACCCTTCTTAGATAGGATATCTGCCTGGACATTTGAGATCTGTAAATATGACAAATAGAATAGTCCTCCATCTTCCTCCACGTATCCGTGATTCTATTCAACCAACCGTCAAGATGCTGTTTTTTGATCTATTGCTTCTCAGAACATGGTCAATAATGACTTTGTAATCTCCATAAATCTAAAGTGAATGAATATTTAGAAAAAGACTTATGGAAAGAAGGCTAGCCAGAGCCATAGCCTTTGCTTTTATATTAGAGCCCCTACCACCATTCCAACAAATTTGATATTGCATATTATCTTCCATGATGATATGTACGTCACATCCGCAGATTCCATTTTGAGCTGCTCCGTCAAAATACGCTCTTGGATAAACCGTATGCACTGGATATAACCCATTTAAAATTTCATTGTTGGGTTTGTCAAGAAATTTGAAATTTCATATTCTCCTAAGTTCTTTTTTTATTGATGATCTCTACATCATCTACATAGTGCTAACGGCTAACGGCGTGGAAGGTTTCAATGTCCTCATGTTCAAAGTGGACAACTATGTATCCACTGAATCCATGGAGCCATAACTTTAGCTTTTAATATCATTAACTCTCTTAAACGTGATGGCAAACCCATGAGGGATGCATCTTCATACTATTTGAACTTTGGAGTATCATTGGAGTTCCCTAATACATATAGCTTCTAATATCATTAACTCTTTGAAACGTGATGGCAACTCCATGAGGGATGCATCTTCATACTATTTGAACTTTGGAGTATCATTGAAGTTCCCATATAT
>APFE030455811.1:47020-65208 GCA_000404065.3 Pinus taeda | reverse complement strand
CTAAGGTGATCTGAAGTCCCTACAGCCTCTAAGCTCAGAGCCACTACACAACCAAATCGAAAAACAAACCCAACAAGCAAAACTTCTAGGATTTCACCTAAAACCATAATGCTAATGAAACAATCCAAGGAAAGATTTCAACCAGTCACATGCAGGTATGGGCAAAGGACAATTACTAGAAAAACAAAATAAAATTAACTAAAAGAGAAAAAGTCAAAATTTTCAAAAATTTAGCAGGGTACGCAGGTGCAGAGCTCACCCAGGTGCGGGTACGCTCTGTGCACAAAAACAAAGTGTTTACTGGTACGCACTGTGATATAAGCGCATGCTGCGGACTTCAACTAAAGTAATGAAAAAGAAAAAACAAAGCTAAATCAACTAAGTCTACCCAAAGCCACACACAAGAAGAAAAAAACAAAAACCAAAAAACAAGTTTCTCAAGTCAAATAAAATGAGGAAAACAATCAAGTCCCCAGCGGAGTCGCCATTTTGTCATGCGGAATCAGTCGATCTTGCGGACAAGACAGACCTTCCTAGAATCTAATGAAGACCTAATGACAAACAAACCAACCAAACACTATCTTTCTCTAAATGCGCCTTATAAGTAATGGGAAACAAGTGTGTTTAAGGGCCTACCTCATGTCCAACGCAAGTTCGGAGATGCCTTTGCTTCTTTGATCCAAGTAAGTTCCTTCGTCGCAAACCTGCAAGCACAAACAAGGCAAACAATTAAATAGCACCTGAATATCCAATATTATAAAACATATTTAACATGAAAGTCAAGGAGTCCATGAAACAAATAGCATAAGATACTTGTTGAGAAAAATGAGATTGATTGTATTAATTCAAAAGAAAAGAACCTTACAACCTTTGCCTTGACGCTGTACAAGCTCCTTCCAGGGTCCAACAAGAAGTCTCCTCTACTTTGACAAGCTTCACTCACTCCCTATTGGGGCCAAAAAGGTATGTGATCTCTCCTCTTAAGCTCAAATAGGAAGTCTTGATTTCACTAGCATTTACCCTCAAAAGTTCAGCTTCTAACCTCCCTGGCCACTGACCCAATGCCTCAATTTATAGTGCAATGGAGATCAGTTACCAGCTCCTCCTTCAAAGGGATAAGTCCTCCTTCAAAGGGATAGCTCCTCTCAACAAGGGATTAGTTCCTCCTATGATGGGATGCATGAACCACTTGGAGCGAACAATCCACGTAACAAATCCTTCTAGAAAACTCTAGAATCAACCCAAGATGAGTTTTTTAAGATAAAAATTGCGCCTTTTGACTTTTACAGAGGTACGCACCCTCCCCTTTACATACAGAGCGTATAAGTACGCAGATATCTTGAACAAAAGGTGTGGGCCCGCAGGAAAAGCTAAGAGAAAGTGCGGAACCAGAGTTATATTGCTTTTTGATATCTTTCTCTCTTTTCTCAAGCTTGTTTTGAAGAGCTGAGGTTTAAGACTTGCTTAGGAAGCTGGTATAGGTGATGATAGGCCTACACCGACTGCAAATAATCAAGGTGACGATATTTTTGTGTAACACGTCTATGGAGGGAGCATGCCAATGATAACTATTCGTTTATGATATTTTTATGCTCATTCGTCTTTAGGAAGATCCCTACCATCTAGCCACATATACAGATTCGTGAAGGGGGCACACAGGATCCCAGGATGTGCCACTGGGGGGTAGCTACTGTGACGGGCTGGAGGGGGGGGGGGGGAGTTGGACGAGTGTTCGGACCTAAGTTCTTAGCTCATTAGGACCACATTCCACTGTACATAGACAACTATCCATACATCATAATGAACTTCCATGGAGATCCTAATCTACCACATCCACCACGATGAGCATGGGGACCAGATGGTAAGTTATAGTTACTATATTTTTTTTGCAAGTATAGTTTAGGAAATATATGTATGTGGTACTGATTTTCGAACTTATGACATGTAAATATAGCTCTAATGAGGCTAGAAGGATATACAGGGTGAGATGTAACACGTGGGGTGACAGTTCAGACAAGATCGACATCACAACAAAGATTAGATAGTAATGCATTAGGAGGACCTTCGGCATAGGTTCAACTTGCTACTGACTAAGGTGACAACCCGTGGGTATTATGAGCTAGAAGACTAGTACAGAAATGCATGTACCAGTCTTCCATCTGAGTGGAAAGGTATCACTAGGTGCATAGTGATGGTTAGTTACGTAGTGCGACACTTATGAGTTGGGGAAATGGACCCGTTGGCATGGGATCCGCCGGAGGATAGTGATTAGCCATAGGGGAGTGTGTGCCCCCATTTTTGTATGTAACATGCACTGGACATGTTAGATGTATTTAGAGTAGCGAACTCCAAAGACTATATGATGGATATTATCATACATAATATTGTTATTCATATTTCTGTGATGATGTGGTTTTCCATTTGTTTAATTTATGGATGTCTTCTTGTAGATGCATGTGATATTTTCTAAATAGTATAGCATTACACACATATTAAATGCAATTCAATGGCATGACGAGTAGCAAGGAATCGAGACAAACATAGAGTTGAAGGATGCGATGATCAAGGGAATCAACTAACAAACTTATCACAACATGATATTCAACCTGATTATTGGTCGGACGTCTGATGAGGATGTTTTTGGAATGGACTACTAAATGTAAAGGGGTAAAGCTGACCCAAGCTGCCAATGCTAGATTATTGGAGAAGTGACTCACACCATCGATGTAACTGATATGTAGGGTGGAGGATGGATCCAACTAAAATACACAAGAAGAAAAAAAGGAGGGATGCGAGATGCAAGGGATTTTTTAACCTCACCATGAATGAATTCTTTGGATTCCACAACATGTTTATTGTGGTTTTTCTATGAAAGGAAGTACACATGATGGTGCATATCATCCCAAGGATAATTAAAGGTGGTCCTAGATTCCATGGTGTCTTCATTAAAATTAAAGATGGGAGGGTGGGATGAGGAGGAACTACCTGAGGCATATTCATCAGAGACAAGGTTCACATGCACATCGTTAGTAGGGTTGGACAGATGACTAATAGATGTGAAATCTACCAATTTTGAGACCGAAGTTTCTTCTGAAGAAGGTTCGAAAGAATCATAATAGGAAACTCGTAAAGAGTCCAAATATATCAATCCCATGGATGACAATAGGTAGAGAATAGGGGCTGATCTATTTGTCAACTTGACATCAAGAGGGGGAATCACGATGGTGGGTTGGGAGATATCTTGTATTGGCGAGGCATTGGGGCTAGTGCCCATAGGTAGAGTAGAAGTGGTGTCACTATGAGTGACATCTAACTCGAGAAGCACTTGAAGTGTATCACAAAAATATTCATGATAGGGGTAGAGATGAGAACAATGTTCATCATTATCACACAAAGCACAAGTGTGATTCATGCGTAATTTTTTTTTATTTTTCTTGGTGAACTCAGGTAAGGTAACATGGACCTCAAGAATGTTTGTGTCAGGAAAAGTATCAGAGACCGCATTCGTAATATGAGGGAGCTTAAGACAATTATTGGTGGCATGCTCAACAACATCACACAAAGCAAATGGAGGAGAAGGCTTTAAAGGTTTAGGAGGAGTGGGAGTTTCTTGAGGTGTCTTGTATTTGGTTGCCTTTTTTTGTGCTTTCCCCCCTCACTAGATGCTTTCACAATAGGAGTGGCTTCCTGTTGAGGTTGCTACATAACTGAAGCAAAGAAAGGGGAGGGAACAATAGGTTGAACTAGAGTCAAATCTATATAGGGGTTGAGTTGGTCGGGAGGAGTGTTTGTAGGAGGATTAATGTAGCAGACAGGGATCTCCAAGGTAATGTTAGGAAGACTCGATATTGCCATTACAGGGATAGAATAGATTCCCGGTGGCGGGAATAAGAATGGTATGTGATCGTAGGCATAATGACTTGGAGAAATTTCTCCTAGATGGGAAAGACCCGAGGGAATGATTCTAGGTTGGAAAGGACCAAGAGAAATACCAATAGGAGGAAACTGACTTAAAGGAATTATCCCTGATGGATGAGTTGAGTCTTGGGCAGGAGGTTGTGGAGGAGCTGGGTGCTGAGAAGGTGTACCAGATCACTTGAAAGCGTCTTCTGGATCTTCAAGCATGCAAACAATCGAAGAGCTAGGCTCAAAAGGAGTAGGTGGTGGGCCATAGTAAGCCCAAGTAGGGTGAAATGTTTATAAACACCATGAGACACTTCAGTAAGGGGAGGAGTGGTTTGATTGTCAATCTTTGATGAAATAGTGGTACAAGGGGAGGTTTGAGACTAAGGGTCATAATAAGTCAGTGGATCAATAGTGATGATCTTTCCATTATGAGGAAATTACATCTTGCAAAATATAGAGAATGCAATGAATAACATGGCATATGTGTAACTACAACCCAACAAGATGTTATAGTCTAAAGGGGCATCAATGACTTCAATATAAATATAGACTATCTTGCCAGCAACAGTGATGGGGTAGTTGTGATATAAACTGAGGGGCTATGAGGGGTGACCGTCCTAAGCATGAAGTGTGATAGTGGATGGTGAAAAGTTAGAGAAACCAAGTTTCTTCCAATAAACCACACCCATCACATAGGTGGAAGTGCCTTCATCTATAATATATTGCTGGATAATGGTGTTTTTTATGGAGATTGGTATCTGAAAATTCAACGGATGAAGAAAGGGGGGGATTTTCCTCTTTATAAACATAAAAAACAATCAAACGATCATCAGAGGGATCCATAGCACATGGAGTAGGTATTAGAGTTTTCCATTGGGATGGGCATGTGTGGAGGACTTCAAACATTGACATGGTAGTAGGAGACTACCCGAAGTCTTATACTAGAAGAAGCAACATTTTGATGCAATGGACCTTTGGTGATATTAGTATGAACCTCTACCATAGGTAGAGGGATATATAAGGTCCCATTTGGTGACAATAGGGGCTGAGTAGAACTTTTGGGTTGGGAGCAAGTCGCTGAATTATTAGGAGGATTATAATATTAGTGCAACCGAGTCTGTAAGTTGACTTCTTCAAAATCTGTCATGAGAATATGGTAATTGCTTGTGCCAGATTGTGAAAGTTGAGGGGATGCAGTACCCTATGTGGGTTGGACACTAAATGTGCTTGATGGGGAAAATGATTGGTAAGAATTGTCGATTGTGATGAGGAAAGAGGGGGAAGAGGTGGAGTAATGGGCTGAGATCCTCTAGAGGCAGTTACTTGAGCTTCCCATATCTAATTCATATGAGGTAAAAGGGTACATTCATGAGGATAATTGTCAAAAAAGCCACAACATCCACAAAGTTTATTAGTTCTAAGAGCCTTGTTTTTCTTGGGTTGTACGCCCTATTGTTGAGTTGCAAGATTCGGTTGGTCACCTTTAGGGGCATTAAGTTGTTGAGCTTGATTTATTTAGTTACCTTGAGGTTGCTGGTTCTTGTTATCCTTCTCGATATTCCTTCTCTTCAAGTTAGGCCGATTGGAAGTACTTTCCTGAGCATACACTTGATTCTATAGAGGTGGTTGTTGTTGTGGCAGAGGAGGCAGAGGCATGGGAGGGTGAGGTGATGTTGTTGGTGGGGATGGAGTGCTAGGTAGTGAATAAGGATAATAAGGATTCATGTCAACATTTGGATAACCTAATGGAGAAAAAACTAGCCTTGTAATTGACTGATGTGGATGGGGATATGCATATGATGTGCTTGTACCTTGGTAAGAGTTCACACACGAAGGATGAGGAGAGGGATAGTTGTAAGTAGAACTGGTCCCCCTCTGGGGTTGAGCATAACTCATAGGATGTTTGGGATATGGTGATGGTTGAGGGTGAGAAATAGATCCAATGATAACATCAACAACATGAGATTCCCCCGGTGCATTAACAACACCAGGTCGAGGTAGATCTAAAAGGACAATATAAACATAACCTGAGTGGGCATATGCCAAATCATATTTCAAGGTTATCTGGAGAGCATCTTCCTTATTATGAGGGAAGTTAGAGGAGACTTCTTTACCTATGGGGGCCAAAATAGTTCTTAAAAACCAATCCATTTATACACGGTCTTTAAACGTAGGGGATCTACACATGCTCCTCCTTCTGTGCCATTCTTGAACATGTCAGAGGTCAAGAGTTTTGTACTTGTGTCATAGTGGAGAGGTAATTGGAAATAAGAAAGAAAATGTTTGGTGAGGTTCACAAAGGTTGAATGGGAGGCATGAAGTTGGTCCACATACTGATTGGAAACAACTCTAGTTAGGGTGCATTGGAAGAGACGAAGATGAATGGATTCTTCGGTAATGGAATTTGTTGAACACCACATGTGAAATGAGTGAACATGATTGGTGGGGTCTTCTCCAGGATTATCTTCAAACTTGGGAACGTTGGAAGGAATCTTGGTTGGCATGGGAGGATAACTCAATTTATGGAGAAGCGGATCGTTGATAAGCTAGTTGAAATCAGGGAGGCTCAATCCAACCATATAGAGAAGTAAGGGAGGATTAGTGGTCATACCTATAGAGGTTTTGCTAAAAGGGTTACCTTGTTTATGACCTTGGTTACCACCATAGTTTCCACAACCCACATTGGTTCCTGGCATGGTGGCGATACGGGATTGGAAGTATGCAGAATCAGAGAAAGAACTAAAAGAATTAGAAGAACTAGAGTCAGTATGGTGACTCAATGGAGGACAAGGAGGATGGGTCTGAAATCAATGAGAAATAAGGTGTCCTAAAGGAAACTTGGGGTGAAGGCCACAAAGTCTCTGTGACAGATGCCTAGGGGGCACAATGGTGTCAAGACGAAGATGACTCAATAGACTAAAAGGTGATGATAGGAGAAAGTAGTAACAAACAAAAAGAAAACACTAGTACAATGGTGCCAAGAGTAAAATAGATATAATGATATACTACTCTAATTCAAGAAAACATATCCTATCAAAGAAAAAAATGACCTCTAGTCTAAAGGTGATCTAAATCTTCAACAAATCCTAATTCTACTATTTCAGATGGCCTTCGAGGAGACTTCTTACTTGACGGAAAATATGATCCTCACAAGCAGAACTGTCTAGAGAAAAGCGGGGTAGAGGATCAACTGCTTACTCATAGGAAGTCCTATAGGGTGTTTTCCTAAGATTGGCCACTAAGGTTATCTTCATCCCATAGGGGTAGTTGAGTTTTGAGCTTCTTGGTGATCAACCAAGGCACGAAATTCCCTACCACAAGTTGGGTATCCCCAAGGGGAACCTCTCGCATTGCGATCTAGCATAACCCCCTCTGAATTGGGTTTTTGACGAACTCCAACTTTGGACCGTGGGATGGTGAAGGATTTTAAGCTCCCTAATATGTCAAATTTTTGTGTCTCAATTTAAGTGATCAATGGTTGTTATTTGATGCCTATCACATTGATCCTACACCTTACTAGAAATATTTTTTTGGCCCTGGTGCCCAAGTGGGATTAATCTATGTGATTTAAGCTATTAAGGTGGATTGTTTCATGTCTTGGCTTGGCAGTGTTAACTAATATCACATTCAATTGGGGTGTGCTTGTGTGACAAATGTGTCAAGTGGGTGAGTTAATTAAATATGTTTTGATGATTCCATGTGCTGCTGAAAATAAAGTGTTGAAACTGTAAATAATCTTGAAAATTAACAATAAAATAAACAACAAACACAAGAATGAAACTTCCCACACAAGAAGGCTATCAAGTTTAAAAAGAAAAAAAGGAAAACGAGAAACTCAAGGACACACAAAATGGCCAAAAGATCTAGTGTCTAAGGGACTGGGATCTAAAGGGAAAAGTCTGTTGAAAATGGGGCAAAGAACCAACAAAAATTAGAGTTGAAAATTCTAGAAAAAGACAAGAAAGAAGTTACAAAAGAAAGGATACACAATGGGATACTAGGTGGGAAAAATAAACACAACATTATAAAGGGAATAAAGTGTTGAAGAAACTTGTAAAAAGAGGCTGCAAAATAATGGACAAAACCTTAAAAACCAGTGGTTGAAAATGTTGCACACTAGACTCCTGAGCTCAACAATTCTCTTCATAAATGATGGAGGTGTAATCTAAACCCTAGGGGGATTTTTCCTTCCTCAATGAGAAACTACTAAGTGGATCTAGGCATAGGGGTGTCTGAGGAATGAACAAAAACCATTGCCGACACACACACAACAATCTCAGTAATTTTTTTTAAAATTTTGTGGAAAAAACCTGTGAACTGTTTAAGAAACCAAAGTTTCGGACTAACTTAGTGAGTCCATCATTAGGGCAATGTGATTTGTCTTTTGAGAAGAAAGAGCGTGAAATCATGGAGCTATTAATAGTTAAATGAGAAATTATTTGATGTCTTCTTTTATTGTCCACTCTAGCTCTGGAAATTCTCAACTTCTCAAAATTTAGGGCATTGTTCTTTATGTCCCTTCCATGGTGGGACTTAATGGTGTTAAAGAGAGAGTCCATAGAGGTTGGTAGAATTTAAAATTTTGTGGAAAAAACCTATGAATTGTTTAAGAAACCAATGTTTCGGACTAACTTAGTGAGTCCATCATCAGGGCAACGTGATTTGTCTTTTGAGAAGAAAGAGCGTGAAATCATGGAGCTATTAATAGTTAAATGAGAAATTATTTGATGTCTTATTTTATTGTCCACTCTAGCTCTGGAAATTCTCAGCTTCTCAAAATTTAGGGCATTGTTATTTATGTCCCTTCCATGGTGGGACTTAATGGTGTTAAAGAGAGAGTCCATACAGGTTGGTAGAATTTAAAATTTTGTAAAAAAATCCTGTGAACTGTTTAAGAAACCAATGTTTCAGACTAACATAGTGAGTCCATCATCAGGACAATGTGATTTGTCTTTTGAGAAGAAAGAGCGTGAAATCATGGAGCTATTAATAGTTAAATGAGAAATTATTTGATGTCTTCTTCTATTGTCGACTCTAGCTCTGGAAATTCTCAACTTCTCAAAATTTAGGGCATTGTTATTTATGTCCCTTCCATGGTGGGACTTAATGGTGTTAAAGAGAGAGTCCATACAGGTTGGTAGAATTTAAAATTTTGTGGAAAAAACCTGTGAACTGTTTAAGAAACCAACGTTTCGGACTAACTTAGTGAGTCCATCATCAGGGCAATGTGATTTGTCTCTTGAGAAGAAAGAGCATGAAGTCATGGAGCTATTAATAGTTAAATGAGAAATTATTTGATGTCTTCTTTTATTGTTGACTCTAGCTCTGGAAATTCTCAGCTTCTCAAAATTTAGGGCATTGTTCTTTATGTCCCTTCCATGGTGGGACTTAATGGTGTTAAAGAGAGAGTCCATACAGGTTGGTAGAATTTAATTTTTTTTGGAAAAAACCTATGAACTGTTTAAGAAACCAACGTTTCGGACTAACATAGTGAGTCCATCATCAGGGAAATGTGATTTGTCTTTTGAGAAGAAAGAGCATGAAATCATGGAGCTATTAATAGTTAAATGAGAAATTATTTAATGTCTTCTTTTATTGTCGACTCTAGCTCTGGAAATTCTCAGCTTCTCAAAATTTATGGCATTGTTCTTTATGTCCCTTCCATGGTGGGACTTAATGGTGTTAAAGAGAGACTCCATACAGGTTGGTGGAATTTAAAATTTTGTGGAAAAAACCTGTGAATTGTTAAGAAACCAACATTTCAGACCAACTTAGTGAGTCCATCATCAGGGCAATGTGATTTGTCTTTTGAGAAGAAAGAGCATGAAATGATGGAGCTATTAATAGTTAAATGAGAAATTATTTGATGTCTTCTTTTATTGTCGACTCTAGCTCTGGAAATTCTCAGCTTCTCAAAATTAGGGCATTGTTCTTTATGTCCCTTCCTTGGTGGGACTTAATGGTGTTAAAGAGAGAGTCCATACAGGTTGGTAGAATTTAAAATTTTGTGGAAAAAACGTGTGAACTGTTTAAGAAACCAACGTTTCGGACTAACTTAGTGAGTCCATCATCAGGGCAATGTGATTTGTCTTCTGAGAAGAAAGAGCGTGAAATCATGGAGCTATTAATAGTTAAATGAGAAATTATTTGATGTCTTCTTTTATTGTCGACTCTAGCTCTATAAATTCTCAGCTTCTCAAAATTTATGGCATTGTTCTTTATGTCCCTTCCATGGTGGGACTTAATGGTGTTAAAGAGAGAGTCCATACAGGTTGGTAGAATTTAAAATTTTGTGGAAAAAACCTGTGAAAATGGAAAAATGGAAAAATTTGTTTTTTTTTTTTGAAAAATTACAAAGTGCAGAAACCCACTTCAAAAGAGTACTAGGCATAGTTATGGGATAAAAAGTGCATTGGGCATAGTTATTGGGCCAAAATGTGTGCTATATTCCTACTTCTCTCACTCAGTAGATCTGACCTAGAATGTATCGTCTCTTGCTCGACTAGTAACTGTGACTTGCAGAAAGATTCAGAACCCAAAAAGAAACAATTTTTTTTCTTTAGAAAACTAAGGCGATCTAAAAATAGAAATTAAGAGGAACGAAAATTATGAAGAAACACTAAAAATAGCTGAAAACATAGTAACCAAGGTTCTGAATTACTACACTAGTGGAGTCACCATTTGTTAATGTAAAGTTTTTGGAGAACTGTACCAAAAATGCTTCACTTAAGTCACTAATGACAAGTAACGCCAACAAAAAAATATGGTTGTCTATGCTTTAGATATGCAATGAAAAATGAAGGAAAACCTTGCAGCAAAAGATCATATGCGGCCAGAAGCATATAACAAGAAAGATAAAAGTGTAGCAACCCAATGGATCATATGAATAAGAAAATTGGATTAATAGAAATGATACACCTGGTTAGGGGAACTTATAAACTAGGGTATGATGAGCCTCATCATTGAGTGATTATATGGGCCTTAATTGGCCTTAATTCACCTCCTAGCTTAGTCAAACCAACTATTCCCACAACTTATTGCATACTTTTGATTATATTTTGTTTATGAAATGAGTTAGGGTTGGATATTTGGCTTTGTGGCCTAATGTGCATGTAATGCAGGAATAAAGGATAAAAGCAAGGAAAAATGCACTTATAAAGGATAAAAGCAAGGAACTATGGCAAAGACCTTGGTAAAACTAGAATGGGACAAGGGAGAGTAATTATAGGAGGTAAATCCTCCTCATTTACTAGCCCTCCATTCGAATATTCCTCCACCAGCTCGGAGTGCAAACATTCATCACTTTGAAGACTAGAAGATAGCCAAGCAAATGAAAGTGATAGAAATCAGTTTATGAGATGTATAAGTAGAGAGGCTTAGGACCTCATTAGGATTCAGACTTCATTTGTAAAAACTCTGTTTTATTTCTGAGCTACAAAGACTTGTGACAGTTTTCTCTATAGTCCATGGTTTTTATAATAAGAATGAGTTCTGTTTAAGCCAACTCTAAGTTAACTCTAAGGGTTGAAGCTCTTGGGTTAGGGCTTGACTCAAGCAGCCAAAGATCTTCTTTATTATACATGTATCCTAGCATAGAGTTCTGTTCTGTTTATTTTCTTAAGTAGTTTCATGGTCATTTGCTTAAGTAGCCGTAGGGTTTTCACTGTTTATTTACTTAAGTAGTTACACTTTCATTACAACAATATAGCGTAGATCATGCTTGGTTTTCTTGTTCATCTACTTCAGTAGCTGCATTTGTTGTAGTTTACTTTCATTTATGCCTTCTTTCAGTTCACAGGTTAGTTAGAGGGAAAAGATCACTATCAGGTTGTGCGCAGGTGTCTCAACCTCATCTCCTCCCTCTAGGACCATGACTTGAGGAAGGGACCCTTCAGAAGCCCAAAAAACACAGGTCTCTGGTTATCGCATGGGCTATGGAGTTCGCTGTTCAATGCAGTTATTTGTGCACCCATACTGGTTTTCTCTGTCATTTTCATTTGAAACCGCCTCCAACACTTTCCTCATGCATCACTTCCTCACTGTCCGATCACCAAAAAACCTTCAAAATCACCGTCTGATTCACTATTTTCTCCAACTTCTACCTCGCGTGGAGTCTTCCACTCACTTTATGAGATTTAATCTCCATTGTTGATCTGTCCCTTGATTCGACGGCTAGTGCATCACTCTATCACTTTATGCACTTTAAGTCCCCACTGTCGATCTGCCTTGCCTGATTCGATAGTTGTCGCTTCACCCAATTGCCAACTAGCTTGGATGATCTCCACTGTTGATCAGCCATGCCTGATCTAACGGCCATCGCGCAATCTCACTCGGATTAGTGCATGAACATTATCCGCCCGAGAGAATGTGAGAAAAGTGGTTTTATCATGTTATGTGTCGCACAGTAAGGCTAATCGCTTGAAATTTCGAAATATTGCTGACAGCTTGAAGGGCGCGTGAGAAATTACTTACTGCCTCAGAAACCCACTCCCTCATTTCTGCACGTTTCTTTTCCCATCGATATGATCTGCCGTCCATCTCTTGACTTCACTCGCACGATAAGATCTCAGCCATTCATCGCTCCTGTTAGCCTCGTCCGTCCATCTCTTGACTTCACTCGCGCGATTAGATCTCGACCATTCATCTCATGTTAACCTCGTTCGTCCATCCACTCACCTAGTCCCTCGCAACATGATCTATGTCGTTCATCTGCTTTGTTCCCTTGTTCGTCCATCCATTCACTTAAGCCTTCGTGATAAGATCTCCACCATTCATCCTATTAGTTAACCATCTTCGCCCATATATCTATGTAACCTCCTACAATCCAATCTCCACCGTTCATTTTCCTTTCACCTGATTGATCCAACGATTCTTATGCATTGTTGCTCCCCCACGTCCTCCTTTCACTAATTTCGTCCTTCGACTGCTCTTTTGCTTGAAAGTCGAGTTAGTTTAGTTCTTTTCTTACATCTTAATCTAGTTTTGATGCTCTTTACTTCTGCAATTTAGATAATTAGCATTAAATTAGTGTTAATTTAGCAATTTTGCTTAGCATAACTGTTTGATTGGTTAGTTAGGTTATGGTATGGGTTAAGCATTTCATGTTGTTTTCTTCATTACTACAGTAGAGTAGCTCTATCTCAGAATAGGTTTGCTGTCCTTCCATCAAATAATTAAGCTTCTTCTGACCCTATAGAAGTCTAGATTTCAACCCCTGGGGTCTCTTGCTAGATGAGCAATGACAACAAGCAGTAGCTTCACTTTTACTTGTCCATATATCACTGTCACCTCCAAGTTTGTACGAACCCTGGGTTGATAAGTAAAGCTGGTAGCCCTTGGAGTTGCAACATTATTGTTGCAATACCTAGGCTCATCACTTTTTGGCGCCATTGTCGGGGAGGTGTCTAAGTAGAAGTAATTACTGCTTTCTTCTATTTCTAGTCTCCAACTTTCTCTTCTTCTACATCTAGTCTTCAATTTTCCTCCATTAGTTTATTTCTACAAAAGTAATCTAGCTTCCTTTCTTTCATTTGTCATTATCTGCTTTCCTTTCCATTTTGCAAGTACTTTCTACCTTTAAAGAAAATCTTACAAAAACCAACCCAAAAACATTTCCTTTCATGCCTCGTAGGAATAGGGACAATTCAAGGAAATTCTTGTCAAATACCCCCATTGCATCCAACAGTCAACCTTCTTTCTTCTTCAGTGATAGTGAATTGGAAGACCCTTTAGGTGAGAAACCTTACCTATTTGAGGAACCTACAGGGGAAGAAGAAGAGGAAGAACCCATTCCTACTGAACCAATGGATAAAAACCGAAATGACAGAGGAAATAGAAAGAGAATTGAGGGTGCCTTCCCCATCAGGGAGACTAATGGGGACACTAAGATGAAGAATATAAGCGCCTATGATCTACCTCATTTCCATGGCCTGGCCATAGAGGACCCTGACACTTTCCTATTTGATTTTCTTTTTATATGCCAAACCTATGACTATACAGATGATGAGAAAAAGTTAAAATTGTTTCCATCTACCCTCAAGGATGCAACATTGCATTGGTTCATGGGTTTACCTAGAGATAGCATCACAAATTGGGCTCAGATGCAAAAGAATTTTAACAACAAATATAGGGACTATTGTAGGTCAAAGGACACTAAAGAAGAGATTTCTAGGATGACCATAGCCCAGGACAAATCCTTAGAAGACTATGAAGAAAGATTTCAGCTTAGTTACAAAAGGGCCCAGTGCACACTTGAACCTGAGGCACTAAAGCTGGTCCTACTTAGAGGAGTAAGGGAAGATCTTCTAGATACCTTACATATTATAGTAGGAGCAGATGTCTACCAATTACCCTATGAGGATATTAATATTGTCTTTAAAAACCATTCTAGGGCAGCCAGGAAAAAGGGTAGGGGTAGTCAACCTATGGCCAATACATCATCCTCCAACTTATCCATTAAGGGTGAAATTGGAAATATGCTGGAAGATTTCAAAAGTGATATGCTTCAAACCTTTCCTTGCAATTAGACATCATGAACATCAAAAGGAAGCAAGAGGAAGCAGAGAGATCCTTGGCCATCTTTTGTCCTAGATGCACCAGGAGGCATCCTAGGAATGAATATCCATTGAACTGTATTAAGATTTTCTCAGTCTGTGAAGAAAACCACTCCACAGACAAGTGCTCTTCTTTACCTGGACTCAAAGTTGTATATCAAGGAGCTGAAGGTGTCATTGAGTAACTTTGCTACATCAACCAAAGGATACCTCCTAGGCCTAGACCATACTAGCAGGGTATGCAAGGGTCATCCCATGCATATTACAACCCCAACCAAACCACAACTATACCTTCTTGAGGACCCCCTGCTCATCCTTCCTGGTCTACACCCTCTCCTTGGTCCTATGCATCTCAATATCAATCCCAGCCAACCAGCCAGTCATTTCAACCTTATGTTCAGCCACAACATGAGTGGAATACCCCACACCAGTGGTGGAGGCCCCAATTCAACAATGTTCCATCCCTATTGCCTCCACTACCTACCCAATCACAACTCCTACACTCTACTCCACCCAAGAAACCCCAGATGCCTTCCTAGCCAAATCCGAACCCAAAAAATAGGCAGGCTCAACAAGCATACAGTGGAGAGACATCATACCCAACTTATGTTGTAGAAATCCAGGAGATCAACCTAAGATCTGGGAGAATTCTCCCTGATAACCAACCTCCCTCTCCACATGGGGAGGTTGAGGAAGAAAGAGAGGAAAACAACCTTAAAGTAAATCCACCCTTTCCCGAGAGATTAGCCCAATCACTCTAGCCTACCCCATAAGAAACTGAACTTCTGAGAGAATTGAAAATTATATGTGTAAAGATCCCCATTCTCCAGGTAATCAAATATGTTCTTATTTACAATAAATTGATTAAGAAGGAGTTCTTTAAGCATCCAAGAAGAAGGAAAAGGAATGCCCCTACCATTAATGTCACTTGGCAATTGTCTGACTTAATGCTGGCATAGGTATTATGTCAAAAATATTTGGACCCTGGAAGCCCTGTAGTAGATGTGCACATCAATGGCACCATTTTCCCGCACACTCTGATTGATCTTTGGGCTGCCATTAATGTGATTACCAAGGACACCATGCTCAAGCTCAACCTCCAAGGGTCATTGAGGAAGACCACAACAGTTCTACAACTTGCAGACCGTTCCACAATCACCCCTTAGGGAATCATGGAGGATGTGATGGTCTCCATTGACTCCTAGGAGTACCCTGTAGATTTCCTAGTTCTCCAGCCTAAGGCTAAGCTTAATGGTTACCCTCTCATCATTGGGAGGCCATGGTTGGCCATAACTGATTGTTACATTAGTTGCAGAGCTGGGAATATGACCATCAAAAATGGGCATATGTTTAAGAAGTTAGTCTTATACCCTCCTGCTTAACCTACCCTAGAGCATGATTTACCTTTCTGGTTAGAGGAGGAGGAATAGGATGAGGTTTATTCTACCCAAATTTATACTTTTGAAACAACCATAGGAGGAGGAGAACAAGATGAGGATGATTTAATTGAACACCTACTCCAAAGTCCATCTCCTAGTTCATTTCCATTAGAAGAAGAAGTAAGGGAAACCTAGAACAATCATCCAATTGACTTATGCTTGGCCAATTCCAACCCACTCCGTGTCAAAACCATATGATTTGGCCCATATAAAACTCTGAACATTAATCCATCTCTTTTTGCTTCAGAAGAGGAAAAGATATGCAACATGTTGAGAGAGAACCTAGAAGCCTTCGCTTGGAGTTATAAGGAAATGAAGGGAGTACACCCCTCTATGTGTACTCACCACATATAAACCAAAGAAGGTTGCAAGCCAATCAAGCAACCACAAAGGAGGATGAATCCAGTTCTTAAAGACACAGTCAAAGAAGAACTGCAAAAACTGCTAGATGCAGGATTCATTTACCCTATCTCGGACAATGGGTGGGTCTCTCCTTTTTAGTTCCAAGAAAAATGGTAAGTGGAGGATTTGTGTTGATTATAGGGAGTTGAACAAAGCCACAAAGAAGGATCATTTTCCCCTACCCTTCATTGACCAAGTCCTAGATGGCCTGGTAGAGAAGAAGTTCTTTTCTTTCCTAGATGGATTCAGTGGGTACAACCAAATCTAAATTTTCCCAGAAGACCAGGATAAGACCACATTCACCTGTTCTTGGGGTTCTTTTGCCTATAGGGTCCTTCCTTTTGGCCTATGAAATGCTCCTGCCACCTTCCAGAGAGAAGTCTTGAGTATTTTTGTTGAATTAGTACATGATGCTATAGAAATCTATATGGATGATTTTACACCTTATGGTTGTGATTTCCAAGAAGCCATGACTAACCTAGGAAAAGTATTACACAAATGCATTGAAATGAATCTGTCTCTCAATCCAGAAAAATGTGAATTCTTAATGACTGAAGGGACTGTGCTAGGTCATTCAATAACTCAGCAAGGATTGCAGGCGGACCCAAACAAAATAACAATCTTCCAAAGGGTCCCACCTCCACAAAAGTAGAGAGATGTCAAGAGTTTCTTAGGGTTAGCTGGATGCTACCAAAGGTTCATAAAGGACTTCAACAAGTTTACCTCTCTTTTGTTTGCATTTTTGGCCAAAGATATTGAGTTTATATGGTCAAAGAGTTGTCAAGAGGCCTTAGACATTCTAAAGGGTAAGTTAACCATTGCACCAATCCTTATAGGCCCAAACTAGGCCCTCCCTTTTCATATTCATGTTGATGCCTCACAAAAAGCCATAGGAGCAGCCTTAGGTCAGGAAGAGGAGAAATTTCCCTATGCCATCTATTTTATCAGTAAGAACCTATCAAAGGTTGAGCTAAACTATGTTGTGACCAAAAAGGAACTCCTGGTTGTTTTGCATTCATTAAAAAAATTTAGTCATTACATTACAAGCTATCAAACATTTGTGCATGTTGATCATGCTGCAATCAAATATTTAATGAATAAACTAGATGTGAATGCTAGAATCATAAGATGGTTGCTTTTATTACAACAATTTGATTTAACTATTGTTGATAAGTCCGGTGAGGAAAATGTTGTTTTTGAATTTCTATCTAGGATGAATCTACCTGCAGGTGAAGAAGGAATGGTGGATGACCAGTTACCAGATGAGCATTTGTTTGCTATTTTAGTTCTCTCCCCATGGTTTTCTGATATAGCAAACTATCTGGTATCATCACAGTTCCTACCAAACTTGCCCTCCTAAGAAAAGAGCAAGATAGTAAAAAAGAGCACCCCCTTCACCTAGATTAGGGGAAATCTATTCAAACTTGGCCCAAATCAAATCTTAAGAAGGTGTGTAAGGGAAGAGGAAGTCTTTGACATCCTTCTGACCTATCATGATGGGCCTTGTGGAGGTCACTTTGCAGCAAAGAGGACAACATTCAAAGTGTTACAAGTAGGCTATTATTGGCATGCAATTCATCAGGATGTGAAAAAGTAAATTAGTTAGTGTGATCGGTGCCAGAGGATGGGAAAGCCTACTCCAAGAGATGAAATGCCCCTACAACCTCAAGTGACTTTCAAGCCATTTGACAAGTGGGGCATGGACTTCATTGGGCCTATCAACCCTCCTTCAAAGAAAAAACAACACACCATTGTGTGCACTAATTATTTGACTAAGTGGGTTGAAACCAAGCCATTAAGGCAGTGACATAAGAGAAGGTGGCTGAGTTCCTAAGGGAGAATGTATTCTACAAATTTGGGTACCCTAGAGAGCTAGTCACAAACCAAG
>APFE030455811.1:1244-46163 GCA_000404065.3 Pinus taeda | reverse complement strand
TTTGACAAGTGGGGCATGGACTTCATTGGGCCTATCAACCCTCCTTCAAAGAAAAAACAACACACCATTGTGTGCACTAATTATTTGACTAAGTGGGTTGAAACCAAGCCATTAAGGCAGTGACATAAGAGAAGGTGGCTGAGTTCCTAAGGGAGAATGTATTCTACAAATTTGGGTACCCTAGAGAGCTAGTCACAAACCAAGGTAGCCAGTTTACCTCTAGCATGATTGAAGAACTGCTCAGCCATCAAAAAATCAATCATAGGACCTCCACTCCTTATCATCCACAAGCTAATGGGCAAGTGGAGGTGACCAACAGGGCACTGGAGAACATCTTAACCAAGGTAGTGAGCAACAACAAGAAGGATTGGGTAGAGAGACTAGTTGGGGCCACCTGGGCCTATAATACAACATGGAAGACCACCACTGGATTTACACCCTATGAGCTGGTCTATGGGAAAAAGGATTTGTTGTCCATTGAGTTTGAATATAACACATTAAGGATGGCAGCCCAACTAGATTTGGATCTCAGTCATGCACAGAAAGAAAGGTTGTTACATTTAAATGGCTTGGATGAATTAATAATGCAGGCCCTCCTACATACAAAGATAGTTCAACTTCAAGGGAATATCTGGCATCAAAAACATATCAAGAAGAAGAAATTTCAAGAGGGAGACTAGGCATTGTTATATGATTCAAGGTATACAGACTTCAAGGGAAAGCTAAGGACAAGATGGATCGGACCTTATGTGGTGGAAAGATGCCATGAAAATGGTTCAGTGCAAATACTAACTATTAATGAAGAAGCCATTCCATTGCTAGTTAATGGACACCGATTAAAAATGTACAAGAGGCCTTTATCAAAACAAGAGTTCATTGACAATATCAATAAGACAATGATGATTGTGGAGCCAGTTCTAGCTCCTCCCTCATCAGGTCACTGAAAAAGGACTAAAGAATAAGGATTCAAGTGAAAACCTCCATGAGGAGCCCGAGTCCCATATTTGGGTTGAAAACCTCATGAGGCAGCCCAAGGATGAGAAAAATGAAAAGAATAAGAAGATCCCTGGGTGAAAACCTTCCTTGAGGCACACAGGGTAGATATCTAGGGTGAAAACCTCTCTGAGGTAGCCTAGGTGTTTATCTATATATATATATAATAATAATAATAATAAAAGAAAAAAAACATAATTGTTATGTGCAAGTGGGTGAGAAAGACAACTAAGGAGCAAGAGAAGATCCAAAGGGAACCTTGCCTTACATATATTTCATATCCTCCACTCTTTATCATGCATCCCTCCATCAATTCTATTGTTTTTCACTTCATTGCTTCAATTCAGGTGAAGATTGTGTTTTCTAATAGAATCACCTCAACCATTACCATCATCCCTACATCCACATACACTCCTACTCCCTCTGTCCATTCATTACAACGTCCTCACAGCACCATCCAGCAACATGATCAAGAAATTCTAAGGGAGACACGAAACATTGCCAAGTGGTAATCTAGGAGCTCCACAATAGAAGCAACATCAAATCCAGGAGCTCCACAGCAGTAGCAACTTTAGATCTAAGAGCTCCACAGCAGTAACAACAACATCAGATCTTCAGTCAGAGACACCTGAAAAAGCTAATAAACCATCAGTAGACAGCAGAGGAGGAAGAAGAACAACCATCAGTAGCACCTCTGATCTTTGACAATTGCAGCATGGCATCAAGACCACAGGTAAGTATCCCACTCACTCACTCATATGCATCATTTGATCAAAAGTTGTAAAGGTTACAAGGTAGTTGGTTTATAAGTGAACAGGTGGCAAAAAGGAAATTCTTTAATAAGTCAAAAGAGAATGTAAGAGTCCATAATATAGTATTGTTATGACAACCATTTGAGAATGCTTGAAGAATTAAGACTTGGGGGAGTAACACCAGTTCACCAAAGACTCAGCATACCCTATTTCTTGATGCAATCACTCATAGACTCCAGCAGCAAAGTAAAGGAAGGAAATTCCCAACCATTGGCTCACCATGGTTTGATCAGAATCCTCATTGAGGATGCCCTCCAAAACCTCAAGATCCCTATAAAATGGTTAATCTTTAGAGACTTACTAGCAGAGGATGACATCAAAACCCTCATCTATGATGTTAGTAATTTTGCCAGTGAGGAGGAGGCAAAACAATAAGAATAAGATAAAGAGCTAGATGGAGATGAGCTGGGTGAAGAAGAAACTAATACAGAGGAACATGCTGAAAGAAGATAAGGAGGATGATGCTGAAACAAGAGGAGGAAACAAACGAAGAAACTGATGGAGATGTGAAAGAACAACTAAAGGAAGAAGATAAGAAAAATAGAGAGGACAGCTGCAGGAAAAGAAAGGCCTACTAGCATATATGGCCAACCTCTCCTTGGAGTCCATTCAGTGTAGGCTTCCAGCTAAATCCTATGCTCTTTACCTCAGAGAACAATGACTGCAATTTTAGATTAAAACACTAGCACAAAGGATCACCATGCCATTTCAGGATTGCAAACAGTTTATTGATCTTTGTGATCAAAGTGCACTAAAGGATGGGGCCAAAATGGCTGAGTTTTACTTGCATAACATGGCCCTCACATACATGAATATTTGGGATCCTAATGCAGAGCTAGGAGATCTATAATTAATGGCTTTAGCATCATCGATGAACCGTGAGAAGTCAAGGGCTGTAGAGATGAAAATAACATTGGCTAGAGAGAAAAATAAACCTCTTTTTATTAGAGCTGAACAATCAAATCACATGGCCCTAATCAACACCCATAATCTAATTGCAAATGATCCTCAGCTGAAACTTAGATATCATGCTACCCAAGAGCAAGCAATTTCACATTTTGAGGATATGTTTAGGCTACTAAGATGATAATATACATGCCTGCTAAAGGAGATGGAACACATTGCCACATAGCTTGAAGATCAGAGAATATCACTCCCCTCAAAGGTTGAGAAAAGCACTCAACAGGACACTTATGTATGAGAAATCAATGCAAAGGTTGAAGGTCAATTGGATAGGCCTAAAACTCATTCCACCACTACTCCTACGGATGCTAGAAGGGAGAAAAGAAGAAGAGGAAAATAGGCAGTGGGAGGAAGTAGAAAGCAATGTAGGATTTTATGAACAAGAAGAAGAGACCACAACAGAAGCATGGGATGTCAGAGAGGCTACCAGAGCCATGAAGGACATGGACATTGACTAAGTTGCTCAGAGGATGAGCAACACTTTCAATAGGGGGGTGATGATGAGTCTCATCATTGAGTAATTATATGGGCCTTAATTGGCCTTAATTCACCTCCTAGCTTAGTGAAACCAACTATTCTCACAACTTATTGCATACTTTTGATTATATTTGTTTATGAAATGAGTTAGGGTTAGATATTTGGCTTTGTGGTATAATGTGCATGTAATGCAGGAATAAAGGATAAAAGCAAGGAACTATGGCAAAGACCTTGGTAAAACTAGAGTGGGACAAGGGAGAGTAGTTATAGGAGGTAAATACTCCTCATTTGCTACCCCTCCATTCGAATATTCCTCCACCAGCTTGGAGTGCAAACAACCATCACTTTGAAGACTAGAAAACAACCGAGCAAATGAAAGTGACATACACCAGTTTATGAGATGTATAAGTAGAGAGGCTTAGGACCTCATTAGGATTCATACTTCATCTGTAAAAACTCTGTTTTATTTCTGAGCTGCAAAGACTTGTGACAGTATGCTCTATAATCCATGGTTTTTATAATAAGAATGAGTTATTTTTAAGCTAACTTTGAGTTAACTCCGAGGGCTGAAGCTCTAGGGTTAGGGCTCGAACCAAGCAGCCAAAGCTCCTCTTTACTGTACATGTATGCTAGCATAGAGTTCTGTTCTGTTTATTTGCTTAAGTAGTTTCATGGTTTTCTATTCATTTGCTTAAGTAGCATTATGGTTTTCACTGTTTATTTGCTTAAGTAGTTGCACTTTCATTACAACAATATAGCGTAGATCATGCATGGTTTTCCTGTTCATCTACTTCATTAGCTGCATTTGCTATAGTTTACTTTCATTTATGCCTTCTTTCAGTTCACAGGTTAGTTAGAGGGAAAATATCACTATCAGGTTGTGCACAGGTGTCTTGGCCTCATCTCCTCCCTCTGGGACCACAACTTGAGGAAGGGACCCTTCAGTAGCCCGAAAAACACAGGTCTCTAGTTCTCACATGGGCTATGGAGTTCACTGTCTAATGCAGTTATTTGTTCACCCGCACTGGTTTTCTCTGTCATTTTCATTTGAAACCACCTCCAACACTTTCCTCATGCATAACTTCCTCACCGTCCGATCACTAACAAACCTTCACAATCATCGTCCGATTCACTATTTTCTCTAACTACTGCCTCGTGTGGAGTCTTCCACTCAATTTATGAGCTTTAATCTCCACCTTTGATCTGTCCCTTGATATGACGGCTAGTGCATCAGCCAATCAATTTATGCACTTTAAGTCCCCACCATCGATCTACCTTGCCTGATTTGATGGTTGTTGCTTCACTCGATTGCCAACTAGCTTGGCCAATATCCATCATTGATCAGCCCTGCCTGATCTAACGACCATCGTGCAATCTCGCGCAGATTAGTGCACGAACATTATCTGCCTGAGAGCACATGAGAAAAGTGGTTTTCTCATGCTACGTGTCGCGTAGTAAGGCTAATCGCGTGAAATTTTGAAATACTTCTTATAGCTTGAAGGGCGTGCCAGAAACTACTTACCACCTTAGAAACCCACTCCCTCATTTCTGCACGTTTCTTTTCCCCATGATATGATCTTTGGCATCCATCTCTTGAATTCACCTGCATGATAAGATCTCAGCTATTCATTGCTCCTGTTAGCCTTGTTCGTCCATCTCTTGACTTCACCCACACGATTAGATCTCGACCATTCATCTCCTATTAACCTTGTTCGTCCATCCACTCACCTAATCCCTCGTGACATGATCTCTGTCGTTCATCTGCTTTGTTCCCTTGTTCGTCCATCCATTCACTTAAGCATTTGCAATAAGATCTCCATCGTTCATCCTATTAGTTAACCGTGTTTAGCCATCTATCTACGTAACCTCCTGTGATCCAATCTCCTCCGTTCATTTTCCTTTCACCCGATTGATCCAATGATTCTTATGCACTGTTTCTCCCTCACGTCCTCCTTTCACTAATTTCATTCTTCGACTGTTCTTCCGCTTGAAATCCGAGTTAGTTTAGTTCTCTACTTACACCTTAGTCTAGTTTTGATGCTCTTTACTTCTACAACTTAGATAATTAGAATTAGATTAGTGTTAATTTCGCAATTCTGCTTAGCATAACTGTTTGACTGGTTAGTTAGGCTATGGTATGGTTTAAGCATTTCATGTTGTTTTCTTCATTACTGCAATATAGTAGCTCTCTCTTAGAATAGGTTTACTCTCCTTCCATCAAAGAATTAAGCTTCTTCTGACCCTATAGAAGTCTAGCTTGGAACCCCTAGGGTCTCTTGCTAGATGAGTAGTAACAAAAAGTAGTATCTTCACTTTTACTTGTGCATATAGCACTATCACCTCCAAGTTTGTATGAACACTGGGTTGATAAGTAAAGCTGGTAGCCCTCGGAGTTGGAGCATTATTGTTACAATACGTAGGCTCATCAACACAGTTATTGGGCCAAAATGTGTGCTCTATTCCTACTTCTCTTACTCAGTAGATCTGACCTAGAATGCATCCTCTCTTGGTCAACTGGTAACTGTGACTTACAGAAAGATTCCAAACCCATAAAGAAACAATTTCTTTTCTTCAGAAAGCTAAGGCAATCTAAAAATAGAAATTAAGAGGAATGAAAATGATGAAGAAACACTGAAAATAAGTGAAAACATAGTCACCAAGGTTCTGAATTACTACACTAGTGGAGTCACCATTTGTTAGTGTAAATATTTTGGAGAAGTGTACCAAAAATGCTTCACTTAAGTCAGTAATGACAAGTAACCCCAACAACAAAATATGGTTGTTTATGCTTTAGATATACAATGAAAAATGAAGGAAAACCCTGCAACAAAAGATCATATGCGACCAGAAGCATATAACAACAAAGATAAAAGTGTAGCAACCCAATGGATCATATGAATAAGAAAATTGGATTAATAGAAATGATACACCTGGTTAGGGGAACTTATAAACTAGGGTCTATAGATCCCCCTCCACGGGATGGGTCCTTTTGATGTCCTTCTGCTTCAATGATCTGTTTCTTTGTCTCAACTTGCAATGGGAAAAAAGAAAACAAAAATAGCTTGAACTCAAGTGGGAGCTCAAATATGATGAGACGATAGTGGTGACGATGAAAATGGTCATGTGAAGAATGAATGAATAACCCTTTTATTTATAACAAAATATTGAGGTAAATTAGTAATTATAAAATAATAAATAATTATTGACCAAATCAAAATCTAGACGTTGGGCATATTTTATTATATTTTTGAGAGGGAAAAGATATTCAAAATAGTCAAATATATTTATTTAGAAAGTGGTGGAAGTAATTAACAAATAAAATTGATTTATTAATCACTTTGTGAGAATTAAGAAAAAAATAATTATTAAATAATGGTTTAATAATTATCTCATAAGGAAAATATCAAATAAATAAGGAATAATAAATAAATTTTGATTCATTTAATTATTCTTTGGTGATTAAGTAAAAAATAATTAAGAAAAAATATGAATAATTATTTCTAGAGAAAATTAAACAAATAATGATTTATTCAATTGTTCTCATGGGGTTTTCGAATTTTAATGAGAAATAATTTATGAAAAATGGTTTACTAGATTATTTTCTATGGTGAAAGTGGGTTTATCATGGTAAAAATTAATCCTACATGGTGTATTTCGATCCACCTACTAACAAATGGCTAGGTGATCATTTTTTGGGTGATAATAGATTTTTCCCCAACGTAAGAGTGTCAAGAGAAAATCATATGACCGAAATACATTGTGTATTTCACTTTCACGAGACACCACAGGAGAGAGAGAGAGAGAGAGAGAGAGAGAGAGAGAGAGAGAGAGAGAGAGTTGAAGCAATGGAAGGAAGGACTCGAGATGGAGGGGGCAAGACCTACTAATCTAATATAATTCTCCTTTTATTTTGGAATACATGATCTCAAATGAGGCAGGGGAGGCATACCCATTCCCACTGAGATAATTGAGTACAAATAATAATTGTGTGCCCAACAACATAGTACATGATACATCATATATGATATGCTAGTATCAATGGGGAAGAAAATTATACAATGATACAATGAGTGCCATATACATAATGCACTTGGAAAATAAGGGCCAAGACTTAATACAATAACATTTGTTGATTTGAGTACATGAGACATAATGTCCCTCAAGCTAACCTGGTGAGGGGGGATCTACACAAATGAAGCCCTGTTGAACATGAAACGGCTCTCAAGATCTAAATTGACTATCTAAAGGAGGTGATCATGCTGTGAGCATTGTGATCGTCCGAAACTAAACCAATCAAATCTACAAAACTATAGGTAAGGCTGGATCATGAGCTATTGACATATGGGAATGTGCGGGGCTACTTGAAGGGCCACCCCCCATGAGGTCTGGAACACCTCACACACACTCGAAAAATGTTGGTACAATCTACAGGATCATTGGACCATTAAGTGTACAATTCCTGATTCTGCGATAATGAGTTGGAGGCGAGCATGTGAGAAACAACCAAGTGAAAGGGAAATGGTGATTCCATTTGATTGATCCAATGAACTGAAAAATGATGAAGGCCATTGTTAGAAAATTATATATTACATAGAAATGGAACACATAAAATATATTGCAGAAATATAAACATAGAAGACACATAAAACAAGAGAGACACAGATATATGTGGTTCGCCCAATTTGGGCTACATCCACGGAGAAACAGCCAGTCCTTCCTTTTATATTATCGAGCAAACTAAAGAGATACAACCTACAGCAGATCCGTTTTAATTCCCTCTTTGCTCTTACACAATCTCCTCTCTCTTTCTCACTCAGAATACAGATCTACCTAGACACCATACAATTCCCTCATATATAGCGAGGGGTTGCCTTCTATAGCAAAAAACCCTAAATTAAACATAACTTCTACCGTCAGATCTTTGTCGAATGAACAACCCAAATTGACTACGAAATTACAACATTTTACAAGGCAATTTTACATCTGTTTTTAGCTTCGGGGGCGCTGCCCCCGATCCCCCACCAAGGGGGGGCTCCAAATAATCGTCATCACCCCCCTGGCGGCATACATTTATGGGTGGTGTTGCCGCCACATTACGAACTGGGGTCCAATGCGGCAATAACTCTGAATAAAGAAGATAATCAGGCTCCACAGCCAACAATCTCCCACTTGGAGACTGATTATAGTAACTCCACCGCTGCTTCATTTGCTGGACAATGACTTCACTTTGGACCTGGTTGTTTCTAATCTTCATCATCATACTTGAAGACCAATTGAAACTGAGTAGAATCTCAGTTTCTCCCTGGTTACAACTTTTGTCAACATATTTGCAAGATTTTGGCTAGTGTGTATCTTTTCCAGCTTCAACTTTCCATCTTCCAACACTGACCGTATGAAATGGTACTTGAGTTGTATATATTTATTCTTGGAATGAAATGCAGAGTTGTTTGCAATATGTATAACCTTCCCAACTCCTGCTTCTTACCCAATTCATCCAGAAACCTTTGTAACCAAATCATTTCTTTATTAGCCTCTGTAGCAACAACATACTCTACTTACGTTCTTGAGAGTGCAACAACACTTTGCATTTTTGAAACCCAACTGACAGTTGTTCCACCTACAGTAAACACATGCCCTATGGTGCTCCTCTTGTTATCCCTATCACCCGCCATATCTGCATCAACATATCCTTATAGTGCAATGTTTGAACCACCAAAGCAGAATGCTTGATTTGTAGTACCTCTCAAATACCTAATAATCCACCTCACCACCATCCAATGTTCTTTTCCTAGATTGTTCATGTACCTACTTACAACTCCCACTACATGTGCAATATTAGGCCATGTGTAGACCATTGCATACATTAAGCTTCCAACTGCTGATGCGTATGGAACTTTAGACATATAAGCCATTTCTTCCTGAGTCTTGGGACTCACCTCCTTACTTAGTTTGAAATGGCTAGACAAAGGTATACTAAGAGGTTTTACATTCCGCATATTAAATCTTTTCAACACCTTTTCTATGTACTCACTCTGAGAGAATGTTAATTTTCGATTCTTCCTGTCTCTAGTTATTCTCATACCAAGGATTTGTTTTGCAGCACCCAAATCCTTCATTGCAAACAGGTTTGCCAATTTTCTTTTGAGCACATTTATTTCCTGCATGTTAGAACCTGCAACAAGCATGTCATCTACATATAATAACAATATAATATAGCTACCATCATTTTTCCTTTTGAGATAAACACAATGATCACAGTGACATCTAGTATAACCTTGTTGAGACATAAACCTGTCAAAATTTAGATACCACTGCCTTGGAGCCAGTTTTAAACCATACAAGCTCTTCTTCAACCTACACACTAGTTTCTCCTTCCCTTTGACCTCATATCCTTGTGGCTATTGCACATATATCACTTCCTCCATATCCCCATGGAGAAAAGTTGTCTTTACATCTAATTGCTCAAGATGCAAATTTGTAGCTGCTACTAGACTTAAAATAGTTCTGATTGAAGTCATTTTAACAATAGGAGAAAATATCTCATCAAAGTCTAAACCCTTTTTCTGTGCAAACCCGTTCACCACAAGTCTAGCTTTATACCTTTTTACATCCATCTTCTTTCTTCAACCTATAAACCCATTTATTTTGCAATGATGTTTTACCTACAGGCAACCCGACTAAGTCGCAAGTCTGGTTATGTGCTAAGGAGTCCATCTCTTCTTTCATGGCTTGCTCCCACTTCTTCTTGGTTTCTACCTGCACTGCTTCTTCATAACATTCTAGTTTAACCATAGTCAGTGAACAATACATAACATAATGAAGGAGAGTATCGTTCAGGGGGTCTAATTATTCTGGTAGATATTCTAACACCACTTTCAGACGTTTGGGGTTCTTGTTTCTGTTGTGGTTGTTGTTGTTGTTATGGATGTTGATCATTATGATTTTCAGGCACCTTCACATTTTCTATGATCTAATCAAGCACAGTGTATTCTATACTTTCTTTTTCCTGTTTCTTTTCCTACATCTGATCCTTATACAAAACCTTTTCATTGAATATGACATCTCTTCTCCGAATGATTTTGTGTTTTTCATAATCATAAAAGTGATAACCAAAATAATTAACACCATATCCAATAAAGGTACATTTATTTGATTTTGCCTCAAGCTCTGTTCTATTTTCTTTATTAATGTGGACAAAGGCTTCACAACCAAAAGTCTTTGAAAATGAGTAGTTTACCTTTTTACCTATCCATGCCTCCTCTGGAATACCACCACCCAAGGAACTTGAAGGCCCTTTTTTTATTAGATAAACAACAATATCTACAACATCTACCCAAAATTTTAAAGGAAATCCTCCATGCAATCTCATGCACCTTGCACGCTCCATGATTGTCCTCTTCATCCTTTCTGACACACCATTTTCTTGTGGTGTTCTTGGAACTGTCTTCTCTCTGCGAATTCCATTCTATAAATAGTACTTATCAAAATATTTGCTGCAATATTCACCTCCATTGTTTGATCTGAGACACTCCAACCTTTTTCCTGTCTCATTTTCAACCAAATCTTTCCATTTTTTGAAAGTATCAAATACATCAGATTTATTTCGAATACAATAAATCCAGTTTTTTCTGGTTGCATCATTAATAAAAGTAACATAATTATGAGAGCCACTGAGCGATGATACCTGAGAAGGTCCCCATACATCTGTATGCACAAGCTCTAATTTTTTGCTCTTCTTTTATTTCCCAACTCTAAGGAATCTGACTCTCTTTTGTTTTCCATAAACACAATTCTGACAGAATTTTAAATCAACATGCTTCAAACCTGGCAACAAATTTCTTGAGTGAAGAATCTACATCCCCTTCTCACTCATGTGCCTAAGCCTATGATGCCACAATGTCGTATCTTCTCTTGTAGAGGTTAAAGCATTAACAAAATTAGAAATACCATTGCATAAATACAATGTACCAAACTTTTCTCCTTTTGCTATTACTAGGGATCCTTTAGTGACCTTTTAGGTTTTATCTGTAAAAGTAGTTACACAACCTTCACCTCCCAACTGCCCTATTGAAATAATATTTTTCTTCAGATCTAGAACATGCCTTACCTCCTTCAATAGTCATTGATTTCCATTTTGCTGTTTTATGAAAACTTTACCCATTCCAATGATTTTACAGGGTTTATCATCACCCAATCGAACCTGTCCAAAATCTCCTTGAACATAATCATGAAAATGTTTCCTATCAGGTGTGGCATGGAATGAGGCCCCTGAATCTACCACCTAGGCATCAATAATATTTTCTAATGAGAGGACCAAAGCATCTTGCAACACATAACCTATCAGATTTGCTTCATGATTGTTTTCTTGTTGCGTGTCTCCTTCTTTTCCCTTTTGAGGCTTGCAATATTTCTTCAAGTGTCATTTCTTCCCGCATTTCCAGCACACTATCCCCGATCTAGAATCGGATCTACCTTTCCTTGACTTACTGCGATATCTTGTCTCTTTCCTCTTTCCATTTTTCTTCCCCTCATCTTTGCAGTCAAAGCATTACCTGATGTCTCACCGGAGCTTTTCCGTCGCATTTCCTCACTAAGGATTGCACCAACAACATCATCAAACTTTAAACTACTAGATCAAGAGACAAAGTTACTAATGGCCATAACTAAACCATTCCAACTTTTTGGCAATGAGCACAGAAATAACAAATCCCTAACTTCATCATCAAAAGTTACTCTTACATAACTTAATTAACTGGTAACTGTATTAAATTCATTTAAATGATCAACAACAAATCCAACTTTTGACATCTTCATATTAAATAAACGCTTCATAAGAAATACCTTATTTGAGGCTGAGGGTTTTTCATATTGTTTGGCCAATGCCGACATTAAACCCTCCATTGTTTCTTCCTTTGAAATATTAAAGGCTACCGATGCAGCTAAACACAGCCATATTGTTCCAAGTGCCTTTATGTCGAGAATATCCCATTTTGTGTCTGTCAGACCTGTCGACTTCTTTGTCTTTCCACTCAATGGTAGATACAAATCTTTCTGATATAGATGGTCTTCCATAGCTAGTAATTTTTGTCGTTAAAAATTTCAACCCTAAACCTACCATCTTCCGTTATTGCTCCCACTTGAACCAGGAACCCTTCTCTCTTGTGAGTTTATCAACCAAATAGACCTTCAACTCTGATACCAGTTGTTAGAAAAATATTTATTACAGAGCAATGGAACACATAAAATATATTGCAGAAATATAAACATAGAAGACACATAAAACAAGAGAGACACAAATATACATGGTTCACCTAATTTGAGCTACGTCCACGGAGAAACAACCAATCCTTCCTTTTATATTATCCAGCAAACTGAAGAGATACAACCTACATCAGATCCGCTATAATTCCCTCTTCGCTCTCACACAATCTCCTCTCTCTTTCTCACTCAGAATAAAGATCTACCTAGATGCAATAAAATTCCCTCATATATAGTGAGGGGTTTCCTTCTCGGGAAAAAAACCCTAAATTAAACATAACTTATACCGTGAGATCTCTGCCTAATGAATGGCCCATATTGACTACGAAATTACAACATTTTACAAGGCAATTTTACATCTATTTTTAGCTTCGGTGGTGCTGCCCCCGATCCCCCGCCAGGGGGGCCTCCAAATAATCACCATTTCCCCTTCTAGTAGCATACATTTATAGGCGGCGTTGCTGCCACATTACGAAATGGGGTCCAATGCGGCAATACATCTAAATAAAAAAGATAATCAAGCTCTACACCCAACAGGCTAGAACCAAGGTACACCACCCTCGAAACCACTCTCCTAGAATAAATGTGTTGAAGTCGATAGAAGAGGGCCCTCAAGAGCAGAGGCAATGAGGATTCCTCAACAAAGGCACGAGGATCATAGTATTGTGATTGATGGACTGACACTAGGGATGATGGTGGAGGAAAAGATGAGTGGTGGATTGAAAACTTCCCTGGCAAGAGCATAATATGAATGGTTGACTTGGCAGTGACTAATTAAATTCTAGAGGGGATGGTCAATTACTCAGAAGGAGGCTTTTCAAAGACAGATCATTATAGTTGGAGGCCAAATATGAGAAAAATGGGATGAATGTGATGCAAGGACGAATCATTTGTTGTAACGAGACTCAATGGGATGGTGAATAGACTCCATGGATGCAAGGGTGACTCGATGATGTTGTCACATGGGAAAGGCCTAAAGGGGACCATAAAAACATGAGTAAATGATGGTAACTCATGAAAAAGCTCAACACATAAGTAACCAATTGCGAAGGACAAGATGTACCAGAGTACAGACAACTCATAGGAAGAGATTCAGGTTTGAGAGGCAGCAAAGTGAGACCTCATGGAAAAAATGGATTCTTGGTGAAGTTTCAAATTACGAAAAGCAAAGAGAGACCCATTCTAGATCTCGGTGAGATCTTTCCAACAAATCTAACAGTTCATCAAACTAAGCTACAGTTCACTTGTAATGGTCAATGGAAAAACTGAGGTTTTTCTTATAAAAGGGAATTTTACCCCCAAATCCAATTCATTTGCACATCGAGCTATTGGAGAATTTGGAGAGGAGGAGAAGGCCCTAAATCTGGGCGAGCTTGTAGTGGATAAACCAACCGTTGGAATTCAGATCTATGACTTTCAGGTAGGTGACTTAACCCTACTCATAATTTTCCATGGATTAAGTTCTCAAATTAGGGCCTTAGTTGACTAGGAGAAACCCTCACTTTTATTCATGGTCGTAACACACTTTTTGGGCCTTTTTTTACACTCCAAGGCACAAGAAAATGGCTGAAAAGTCTGTCCAGTGTAGTTTTTAGTGGAAATTTTGTGCTTTGGACCTGAGGCAAAGACAATGCCGGGGCCTTCCAGGGAGCTGAAGCTAAGAACTTTAATTTCATTTGATGGCTCTGAATTGAAAAAATTTAATGGTTTGTGGCATGTACGAAAGAGCTAAAGCTGGTGTGGAGAGAATGGGATTATGATGATCTTCACACTGAGATTCAAAGGAATTAGACAATCAAAGGGGCTGTAGCATGGTATGGGCTGCTCAAGTTCTTGGAGAACCCATTGACGAGGGTGGGTGAGCCACTTTTATCCCTAATTGTGCGTTACGACAATCCAGATCAGGAGGCCTTTGTGATATAGGGGCATAGGATGGAGATCGCAATTCAGGACAGATAATTTTTCACGGGATTGCCACCCTTGGGGGTGGTGGGAGAGATACATCTCGTGCTACCTCGTGGGAGGCATATCAAAGATTTTTTGGATCATCATTATGTAATTGTTACTCGAGTAAAGGACATAAGAGTTCAGATACATGACGTAGAGAGACTTGAGACAAGAGATACAACCACAACAGTGGTGCTGATCTTGGGCATTCGGGCCTTCCATTGCATTTCTGGAGGGAAGATAATGCTAGTGGAGAGTGTGTTGGGAGGGACCTACTATCGGTGGGCCCAAATGTTGTTGACTTCATTGAAAAGTTATTTGGGTCTATGTAGGTAGTGGGCTAATATAATTGTTTGTTTGTGACATTTTTATGCTCATTATTATTTGAGAAGAACCCTACCATCCGACCACATCTATAGATTCGTGATGGGGGCCCATAGGAGCCCAAGATGCGCCACTTAGGGTAGCTATTACGATAGGATAGAGTGGGGGGGGGGATTCAACTAGGTGTTCTAACCTGAGTTCTTTAATCATTGGGACCAGATGCCACTATACATAGATGGCTATCCATACAATGGAATGAACTTCCAGGGAGATTTAATCTACCATTGCCATTAGGATAAGCATGGGGACTAGATGGTAAGTGATAGATACTATATTTTTGTTTCATTTATAGTTTAGAAAATATATGTATGTGGTATTGATTTTCAAACTTGTGACATGTAGATATAGTATCGATGAGGTCGACAAGATATACAGGGTGAGTTGCAACACGTGGGGTGACATATCAGACATGATCGACATCACAAAAAAGATCAGCTAGTGATGCATTATCGAAGGACCTCCATTATAGGTTCGACTTTCTACTTACCGTGGTGATAGAGATTGGGTGGAATGATCTAGAAAACAATTATACAGATGCATGTAGCAATCTTTGCTCTGGGTGGCAAGGTATCACCAAGCACATAGTGATGGTCAGTCAAGCAGTGCGAGACTTATGAGATGGGGGAATGAACCCATTAGCATGGGATCCACCAGAGGACAATGATTAGTCATAGGGGTGTGTGTGCTTCCATTTTTGTATGTAGCATGTGATGGGCAAGTTGGATGTATTTAGAGTAGTGGACTACAAACACTATATGATGGATATTATGATACATAATATGGTTATGCATCTTTTTGTGATGATGTGGTTCACCATTTGTTTATTTATGGATGTCTTATTGTATATTCGTGTGATAAATTCCAATCTAGAATGTTACTTGCAATAGAATCTACATAGTTATTCTGAGTTCAAGGAACATGATTGAATGAAATGGAGTCAAATTCATGCACCAAAAGATTAACTTGTAGATATTTTATAAATAGGAGAATATTATGCACATGATAAATGCCATTAAATGGCATGAAAAGTAGCAAGCAATCAAGACAAACATGGAGGTGAAGGATGTGATGATCAAGGGAATTGGCTAAAAAACCTATCACAACATCATAATCAGCCTGATTATTGGTGGCAGATCCGATGCATACGCCATTGGAGTTGACTAACGAATGTAAAGGGGTAAATATGTCCCAAGCTATTGAGGTTGGATTCATAGAGAACCAAATTGCACCACTGACATAACCCATATTTTGGGGTGGAGGATGGATCCATCGAAAAGGTGAAAGAAAACAACGGATGAGATGATGGGAGATGCAAGGGTTTTTTGAATGAATCAGCCTCACCATGAATGAATTCTTTGGAATCCACAACCTATTGATCATGGGTTTGCTACATAAGGAAGTACACATGATGTTGCATATCATCCCAAGGATAATCAAGGGTTGTCATGGCTTCCATGATATCTTCATCAAAATGATATATGGGAGGACAAGAGGAAGAGGGACCACATGATGAAAAGGAACTACTTAAGGCATATTCATGAGAGATAAGGTTCAAATGCACATCGTCAGAAGGGTTGGGAGGATGGCTGGTAGTTGAGACATTTACATATGTTGAGATCGAAGTGTCTTCTGAGGAATGTTCGAAACAAGAACAATAGGAAACTCCTAAAGAGTCCAAATATATCAATCCCATGGATGACAATAGGTAGAGAATAGGTGTTAAAATATCCATCATCTTGACATCACAAGGGGGGATCATGATGGTGGGTTGAGATACCTCTTGTCTTGGAAAGGCATTGGGGCCAAGACCCGTAGGTAGAGTGGAAGCAAAATTACTACGAGTGACATCTAACTCACCAAGCACTTCAAGTGTATCATGAAAATATTCGAGATGGAGACAATTATTAGAATAATGTCCATATTTATTACACAAACCACAAGGGTGATTCGTGCATAAGCTTTTGCTTTTCTTGGTAGACTCGGGTAAGGTAACATGGACCTCAGGAATGTTTGGGTCAAGAAAAGTATTGGAGACAACATTCTTAATATGAGGGAGCTCACGATAATTATTGGTGGCATGCCCAACAACATCAGACAAAGAAAATTAAGGAGAAGGATTTGGAGGTTTAGGAAGAATATAAGTTTCTTGGGGCACCTTTTTTTTGTTCCCTTTTTTTGGGAATTTACCCACTCACCAAATGCTTTCGCAACAAGAGTGTCTTGCTATTGAGGTTGCTGCAGAATTGAAGCAAAGGAAGGGGAGGGAATAGGTTGAACTGGAGTCAAAACTATATAAGGTTTGAGTTGGTCAGGAGGAATGTTTGCGTGAAGATCGATGTATCAGACGAGGATCACCAAGGTGATGTTAGGAAGAGTCAACATCTCCATTAAAGGGGTAGAAAATATTCTTAGGGGAAGGAATAGGAAAGGTATCTGAACAGAGAGGTAGTGACTTAAAGGAACTTCTCCTAGATAGGAAAGACTTGGGAGAATGGTTCCAGGTTGGAAAGCAATGAGAGAAATACCAGTAGGAGGAAACTGACCTAGAGGAATTATATCTGATAGATGAGTTGAGTCTGAGGAAGGAGTTTGTGGAGGAGTTGGTTGCTGAGAAGGCGTACTAAACCGCTTGCCAGTGGCCCATGATGCTTGAAGCATGCAAAAACTCAAATATGTAGGCCCATAAGGAGTAGGAGGTGGGCCATAGTAAGCTCCATGTAGTGTGGAACCTTTATAGGCTTCAGGGGACACATTAGTAAGGGGAGGAGTTGTATGATTTTCAGCCATTGATGAAATAATGGTCTAAGGGGAGGTCTAAGACTAAGGGTCATAGTGATCGATATTGACGATATTTCCAGTATGAGGAAAGAAAATCTTACGAAAGGTAGAGGATGTCATGAATGACATGGAATATGTGTAACTATGACACAATAAGATGTTATAATGTAATTGGGCATCAATGACTTTGATATAAATAAAGAATATATTTACAACAACAATGATGGGGTAGTTGCGATAGAAACTGAGGGGCTACGAGGGGTGATCATCCCAAGCATGAACAATGATATTGGATGGTGACAAGTCAGGGGAACCAATTTTCTTCCAAACACAAACAAGCATCACACAGGTGGAGGTTCCTTCATCTATAATACATTGTTGGACAATGGCATTTTTATGGAGGTTGGTATTTAAAAAGAAACAAATGAAGGAAGGGGGGATGTTCCACTTTATCATCATCAAAGACAATCAAACAATCTTCAGAGGGATCCATAGTGCCTGGAGCAGATAGTAGATCTTTCCATTGGGATGGGCATGGCTATAGGACTTCTAGTGTTGACATGGCAGCAGGAGACTGTGCCAAGTCATATACTATACTATAGGTATGGGAAACTTTAGAAGAAGCAATATTTCGACGCAATGGACCTTTGCTGATATTAGGATGAACCTCTACCTTAGGAAAAGGGATCTGTAATATACCATTTGGTGACGACAGGGGCTCAGTCAAACTTTTGGGTTGGTAGTCATTCACTGACTTATTAGAAGGATTGTCATAGTGGCACAATTGAGTCTAGAGGTTGACTACCTTGAAATCCATCACGATAATTTGGTAATTTCTTGGGCTATATTGTGAAGGTTGAGGGACTATAGTACCCTGCGTGGGTTGGAAACCACATTAGAGGAAATTTCATCCTAAAAGTGATCTCCTAAGGAAAACTAATAAAATAAGAATTATGAATGTTTGAGCGAAAAGAAGAAAACTGATTTTTTTAATTGTATTGTTGGTTTATCTCCTTACATGTTTACTCAAATTTCCAGTGTAGACACTCATTGGATGCATAATTAAATTCCACATGTAATAAGCACCCATTATGCATACTTATGAGAAGACCCACTTTGATAAAAAAAATGAAGATACATTAAAAAATCATGCACAACACATTTTTTTAAGGTATCTTCAATTTTTTATTAATGCGGGTATTCTCAGAAGTATGCATAATGGGTACTCATTGAATGTGGAATTTAACTCCGCATCTAACGAGTTTGTACACTTGAAATTTGAGTAAAACTATAAGGAGATAAGCCAAAAATATGAATAAAAAAAAATTGATTTTTCTTCTTCTCCCTCCAAAATATTTACATATACCTCTTTTAAAATTTAAAGGATTTTGATTGGTTTACATATTATGACATGGAAATTACATGAAAATTTCATGGGAAATTTTAAGTTGAAATTTCCTCTAATGCATATCAATGACGAGGAAAAGGATTGGTAAGAATTGTCAATTGTGATGAAGCAGGAGGGGGAGGAGGTGGAGCAACGGAATGAGATCCTTTAGAGATAGTTGCTTGAGCTTGCCATACATGATGCATATGAGGTAAAAGGGGATAGTCATGAGTATAATGGCCAAAAACTTCACAACAGGCACATGCTTTATTATTTCTAAGAGCCTTGTTCCTCTTGGGTTGTCTGCCCTGTTACTAGGTTGCAGGATTAGGAGGGTCACCCTTAGGGGAATTAGGTTGTCAACCTTGATTTCCTTGGTTACCTTGAGGTTGTTGGTTCTGGTTAAACTTCCCCTTATTCCTTCTCTTGGGGTTAGGGGGACTGGTAGTACTCTATTGAGCATACACTTGATTTTGTGGAGGTGGTTGTTGTTGTGCCATATGAGGTGGAGGCATGTGTTACAGATCCATTTGGGCACATCAACCCCGACTTACAGATCAGTACTATTAAGGCCCATCAAACCCTAATTCAGTTGTTACATGCCCTAATGAAGTCAACCATCAGAATGCCTCCTTCCCAATAGATTCCATGATTTAAATCATCTAAAAAACTGCCTCTAAGAAGATTAGCGCATGTAGGCCTTTATTAGGGTGCACTGCAGTGCAGCCCAATACACTGCCAGGGTGCATTGCAATGCACTTGAGCCCTCTTTGGCCTGCGCTGGGTGAATTTGAGTGAAATATGCATTTGGGTTTGAAATATTCTTATCCATAGGATGCCTCTAGAATTTTCCCAAGGCTATCCACTCCTTTGGGCCCAAAATTGGATGAGGGCGGAAGTTAAGGAACATCAATCCATTTATCCCTTCCTCCATGGAACTAAATCCTAAGTTTGGGAGGGCATTCATTGTCACCATTTATGGCATAACTTTCTAGGAGCTGAAGTTTTTTGCCAATTTTCTCCTATTTGAATGATTTGTTGAATGTCAATGATGTCTTGTCTCTGAAAATAGTTTTTCATCTCCTTAGCTGGCCCTACTTAGACTAGGATTGATAAATTTTTCTTATGTATTTACTTCTTCATTGTCAATCTATAGTCGAAAGTTAGTTTTTTGGTCGATTGATCTTTTTCGAAAGAAAGTGTCGTAAAATCATCTTTTCCTTCGAAAATTGAATTGTCGTAAAGTATTAATTCATGAAAGATCGATTGATTGATGTGTGCATATGATCAGTCTTTTCGTTGAAAGTGTCGTAATTCCTCATTTCTTTGAAAATGGAAGTGTCATAAAGTCTTCCTTTCCTTGAAAAGAAATTGTCACAAAATCGTCATTTTTATGAAAAGAGTTTATTGATCGATGTGCATTATTTTCCTTTTTGTTCATTCACATTAAGAGAAATCGAAAAGAAATAGATGCATGTTGCATTGAAAAATTTTGTGTGTGCTGATAGGAATAGTGTAGGGAATTTGCATTTAGATTTTGCTCTTTGCTATTTGATCAAAAGGAATCTGATTTCTCTATCCCTAAGTAGTTAGGATTTTCATTGTTAAATTGAATGGAAAAAATTCTTATCATGATAGTTGCATTTTAGGAATTGCAAACATACATCACGTGGTGAACCTTGAAAGACAAATTCTAAAGAAGATCAACTTAAAATCTATCTGAATTTACCTAATGGAGCATTGTCACCTAACGAAAAACGTTTAGAGGTCTAAGCTAGAGACGTGTTCCAGCGTCATAAAACAAAGTAGCTGTCGCTAACTTGTCTGCAATACATCTCGAGTGTGATACCTCATTCCACGTACGTGAGTATATCGTAGCTCGTCCATGTACCTTCGAGTATAGGGGGTGGTGTTACAGTACGTAAAGTATATGGCAATTCTCTCAGTGTGCGGTTTTGCATTAGACAACGCTTATACAGATTGGGCCTCCACATAATTTCAGGTATATATGGTAGGAAAACACTAGGTGGCTATCCATCCTTAGGTAACCGAGTCGACCGCCTTGTACACTGTGATACACCAAACACATCATTCGAGGAGATTGCCTTCCCGTACTTCTTGGTTTTCCAGGAGGTATTCTACAGTTCACAGTTGCTTGGTAAACCTTTTGCCTAGATTATCCCTCTTTTTTTTGTTATGTTACTTTGATTAAAATAAAATTAATTGACCATGGATAACATCCTCCATGCTCACTCCTTAGTTGATCTTAGGTTGAAACATATGGCGATGAATCCGGAGTCCACCGATCAAGGAATTCCTTTTTATGTGAATCCTAGTCCTTTTCCTTCTTTCGGAAATATTGGTGCTCCTTATATAGCTACATTGTCCCTTCCGAGATTTACCATTGGCTTACGAGTATGGTTGTTTTCAACCTCCTTGGTTCAAAAATTCGTGATTTCTCCGCAATCGAGTACACCTCCAACTGGACAAAATCAACCTCTAGTTGATCCTAAGGTTGACCCTTTGCCTTCTTCCTCGGTCGTTTCTTCCTCCCCTTCTTCCTCTTTGCCTGGTGAAAGTATTGGTACTAGTAACCAGGTGGCCAAGAAGAAGAAGAAAGGGAAGAAGAAGAAGAAAGGGAAAATTCAGCAGAGGGCCAACCAAGCAACCATTACTTTGAATGCAACATATGATGAGAAACCATTTGTCAAGCCTCACAATGTTCAATATCCATGCAAACTTTTTGCGGGAGACCATATTCTTCGAAATTGTCTTGATATTCCTCAGATCATAGAAGAATGGTCTTCCCGTTCACATCATCCTGTGTCATCAACTTCTAGAGATCATGTTGGTGACACACCATCAACTAGTGGTAGTAAAGTTCTTGGAAAGAAAGGTAAAGTTAAGTTTCCCTGTAGGTTATGTGAGGGGAATCACCCCATTCACTTTTGTCCCTATCTAGATGAAGCCAAAAAAGTGTTGGATAACTGTCCTGCTTCACCAAAACGACTTCCATATGGTTACATGAAAATCTCCCTAAATCCTTCACTAGTTGATGAATTGACTGACTTAAATCAACCGTCGATCAAACCCACTCTCTCTGAAAGTGAATCCTATGAGTCTATACCCGACCCAAATCAACAGGTCGAGGTAATGGTTGACCTGATTTCACCTTCAGTAAATCGTACCTTTCCCGAAGAGAGTGAATATGATACCACTCAAGTTATTTTTGTTTCTTCAGATTCTACTGAACTTGGGGGAAGTCCTCCTGTTCCATCAAGACAGGAGGAAAATCCTCCAGTTCTTGTAACTCAAGGGGTTAATTCTCTCATTTTTACAGTACCCCCTCCAAGTAGTCCCGTCACTTCCTTTGATTGGAATCGACTGGCATGTTTCCGTCTTCCTTCTTATGTTCCTTTCCAGATCATAGTACAAGTTTTTAATATGATTGTATCAGGCACTATTATAGATGAAGGTGCATCTCTGAGTATCCTTTCCTAAATTGCTTTGCAAGCACTTGGTTCATCGTCGCTTGTGCCTGTTACCCAGAGTCTGTTGGGTTTTAACAGAGGAACTATTCAACCATTAGGGATCCTCCCTCAGTTACCTATTACTTTGGGAGGAAAAATCATTTATCTGAATGTGATGGTAGTCCCACGCCCTCTAGATTACAATTTACTTCTTGGACGCGACTATGTTTATGACATGGGAGCTATTGTTTCAACACTCTTTCGAGTGATTTGTTTCTCGCATGAAGGCCGAATTGTCATCGTTGACCAGCTTTCATTTCCCAGTCCAAATATGTCTCCTAGTCAACCATCTTTCCTAAATGGTCCTTTTGTACCAATGGTATCATCCTTGCCATGGGTTAATATGTGTCAACCCGTTCCATACCTACATCAACTGACGATCAATTCAGTGATGTTGTACATCATGTACTGGGGGCATTGGAACCAAATCTCTCCTTCATGATATCTTATGAGTTGTGATACAAGGAATATGAGGATAATTCTTTTATTGTGTCAACCTCGTTTAAAAAGGAAACAGGTCCATGAGGATAGTTCCTTGTCTTGTGTCAACCTCGTTAAAAAATGAAACAAGGAATATGAGCATAGTTCCTTGTCTTGTGTCAAGCTCGTTAAAAAATGAAACAAGGAATCTGAGGAGAGTTCCTTGTCTTGTGTCAATCTCATTAAAAAATGAAACAAGGTCCCAAGTTCTAAATCGAGTCTTTGATTAGATCATATAAAATCCCAATCGAGTCTTTCACTTGATCTCGTAAAAGAACCTTCATTCCATCCACCTGATAGCCATGAGTAGTCTACTTAGGTGAATGTAATGAAGCTTGGGGGCATGCGCCTCGTGGTAAAGTTAAGTTTCCCTGTAGGTTATGTGAAGGGAATCACCCCATTCACCTTTGTCCCTATCTGGACAAAGCCAAAAAGGTGTTGGATAACCATCCTGCTTCACCGTAGTGACTTCCATCTGGTTACAGGATACTCTCCCTTTCATCATGCTGGGGGCATGTAAACCAATCTCAAGCATAGTTTTTCATTTCAAGCTTGTGTAAAAATGAAACTGAATCCAAGCATAGTTTTTCGTTTCAAGGTTGTATAGACATGAAACTGAATTCAAGCATAGTTCTCTATGGTTCAAGCTTGTGTAAAAATGAACCCATTTCCATTTTAACCTTCGTGACTATCGTTCTATCAACCTCTTTCATCAGATGAGCCTTGATTGTTTTCATCCCATCACCACCATCCTTTTGGCTGCTCATATGATTTTACTTGGTGGTTTTACCCTTTTTGAGGAACAGTTGCAATGAGTGGTCTTATTAGCCAGTCTCTTCACATAAATCAACATGTTTTGAGAAGTTCCAACATCACCGGAACTAGTTGCTACCCTAGACACCACTCGTTCCTCAAAGTGGTGTCCTCTTTAAACTTTTTTCAGACTCTCTAAACATGAAAATATTGTTGAGCGCTTGTCATTTCCAGATCGTTAACGAATTGGAATTGATATCTACTCATCATAAGTTTAACCCTTTTTCAGGTTGAGATAGATTAACTATGAAAAAGGAATATGTTGATCAAACATGGTCAATAGGTTCTCTCTCGTATTGTTTTATGCATTTTCGGACTTGAGAGACAAATCTACGAAAAAGAACTTTTGGAGTTTTCTTTTCGTCCCTTTTCAAAATATTTAAACATGAAAAGGATCGATTTATCTTTTTCGTTGAACTCGTTAAAAACATCAAATAGCGACAAGCTTGTCCATCTAGACAAGACCTAGTTTCACCTTCACTAGACTCGTTAAAGCATCAAATAGCGATGGATTCACTCGAAGGGTGGAATTATACAACAAGCATATGTTATCCTCCTCAAGCTTGATAAAAATAAAGAGGTACTGGTCAGCAATGACTGGGGAAAATGGGAAAAAGGGGAGAACAATTTATGGTAGCAAGTCGTTCTTGAACATCGCACTTTCACCTCATCACCGTGACTATGTGGGTTGGGTCATTTAGCTTGATGGTTATCACACCGTTGGTCTATCATTACATCCATTACTTTGTTTTGGGTCAACGCTACCAATTCATTTTAGTGTCACCGACATGTTCAAGAGAATTCATTCAGTTTAAAAATCTATCCTTTGCAATACCGTAAACCTTCATTTTCATGATCGCCATTCCTGACCCTTTTGTCCTCAGTCGATTTTCATCTCCAAAATCATTTACCTCATTTCGTGTCGTTTATGTGGGATACATCAAGGCCCTCTTGTGAAGAGTCGCTTCTTGTCAACATCAACACATTATCCAGGAAGTTGACTTAGAAACACCCCTTTAGTACCTTGAGGCTTTCATACATCAATTACAGGTTTCTCACTTCCGGCGATAATTTGACATCACTGGCCTTCGACCAAAAGACTTTGTATGGTGTTTGAAATCAAATCATTTATTCACACCATGCAAAATGCACTATAGTACCTTGAGGTTCATTATCATTATCGGTGATTCCTCTCACATCTATTAACGACTTACATCATTAGCTGGTAATCAGATGATGTCTTCCCATGTTCGACTTCAGATCATCTATTCACATGGTTAGACTTGTACTTGAGTGAAAGATTGAATGAGATTGAATACCCCGGATCTAGTTTCATCCATCCGAGTTGCGATATTCTCAGGAGTACTAAATCAAATGTACAATGGCCTTACATTCATGATCATCCATTCATGGGTATATATCTGTAGACGACTATATTTGTACATGTAATGAAAGTTTATAAGTGGAGCATGGGTATGCCTTCCCTCAGCAAGTTCATGAGAAAAAATAAAATTATCATGATATATGTATTATAATTGATGCAAGTCACCTTCCACTTCGAAACCTCCTCTCCACATAGTAAAGTATTTAACTCGACATACATATTTATGACTTCATGCTTTAGGGGGGAAATGTTACAGATCCATTTGGGCACATCAACCCCGACTTACAGATCAATACTATTAGGGCCCATAAAACCCTAATTCAATTATTACATACCCTAATGAAGTCAACCATAAGAATTCCTCCTTCCCAAGAGATTCCATGATTGAAATCATCCAAAAAACTACCTCTAAGAAAATCAATACAAGCAGGCCTTTATCATGGTGCACTGCAGTGCAACCCAGTACACTGCCAGGGTGCATTGCAGTGCACTTGAGCCCTCTTTGGGTTGCGCTGGGCGAATTTGAGTGAAATATGCATTGGGGTTTGGAATATTCTTATCCATAGGATGCCTCTAGAAGTTTCCCAAGGCTATCCACTCCTTTGGGCTCGAAATTGGATGAGGGAGGAAGTTAAGGAACATAAATCCCTTTATCCCTTCCTCCATGGAACTAAATCGTAAGTTTGGGAGGGAATTTATTGTCACCATTTATGGCATAACTTTCTTCATTCACCTATAAAAATACCACTCATCTAAGTGATCAGGGGATGGAAATAATTGAATTATAGGGAGATGCTGCTAGTATGAGACTTGAGTTGGTTTCAAGTATTGTAATGATGTCAAAATGTCTAGCTTGTTATGAGGAGAGCATGGGATTGAACTGGAGGAGTGGCACTGGATCAAGCAAATTGGGTTGTAACTCTTCCTTTTACTAATAAAGTGTTCAAATCTTTTTCCATATGTTTGTATTGTTTATTGATGCTTTCATATGTGTATTATGTAATTTATTCCATTTTATGTTTAATCAATAGATCATTATCATATGCTTTGATCGGTTTTTGTCTTATGTTTGTGTGCAGGTACTTTTCAAGTGGATTAAGTATGGAAAGGAGTGAAAACATTGGTCAAGGGAGATAAGCAGTAAGCGAAAGCTTCAGGTAGACTTCTTTAGTGTCTTATTTAATCTATTGGTTATAGAAAAAGTAGAGAATGCTTTGCACTATTGTTCTAGACTTAGCTACTAGTCTAGGGGTTTAGGCGTTTATCCAAAGACACTAAAAATTCCCAAAACAACATGGGAGGTTGAGGTGGTATTTCTAGTGGGTATGGAGTGCTAGGAAGTGCATAAGGATATTAAGGATTCACGACAAAATTTGGATAACCTGATGGAGCAACAAATGGCCCTGGCATTAACTAGTGGAGATGGGGATATTCATATGACATGCTTGTAAGCGGAACTGGTCCCCCCTTGGGGTTGACCATAACTCATAGGAGGTTGAGGATATGGTGACGATTGAGGGTGGGAAAGAGATCCAATTATATGATCAATGGCATGAGATTTCCCCGATGCATTACCAACACTAGGTCGAGGTACATCGGGAAGGAAAGTATAAACATAAACTGACTGGGCATAGATCAGATCATATTTTAAGGCTATCTAGGGAGCTTCTTCCTCAATCTAAGGGAATTGAGAGGCGGTATCTTTACCTATGCGTGAAAAAATAGTTCTTAAAAATCAATCCATGTATACATGGTCTTAAAACTCATAGGCTCTACACATGCTCCTCCTTCTGCGCGATTCTTGAACAAGGTCAGAAAGGCAGGTGGTAGAAGTTAAAAAAAAAGAGGTCAAGAGATCTATACCTGTATCATAGAAGAGAAGTAACTAGAAATATGAAATAAAATATTTGGTGAGAGTATAAAATTTTGAATGGGAGGCATGAAATTGGTCCACATACTATTTGGAAATAACTCTAGTTAGGGTGGGTTGCAAGAGACGAAGACGAATGGAGTCTTCGATAATGGAATTTAATGAACACCACATTTAAAAAGAGAAAACATGATTGCTGTGGTCTTCTCCTAGGTTACCTTCAAACTTGGGAATGTCGGATGGAAGCTTGGTTGACATGGGAGACCAATTATGGTTATGGAGAAGAGGATCATTGAAATGTTGGCTGAAATCTGGGAGGCTCAAACCAACCATAGAGGGAAGGAAGGGAGGATTAGTGGCCATACCTACAAAGGTTCCACCAATAGGGTTACCTTGGTTAATACCTCAGTTAACACCTTGGTTTCAATCACCCACATTACTGCCTGACATGGTGGTGGTACAGAGTTGGGAAGATGTGGAATTAGAGGAAGAACTAGAATAATCATAAAAACTAGAGTCAGTATCGGGTATCAATGGAGGACTAGGAGGATGGGTACAAACTCGATGAGAAGGAGTAATGTGTCTAAAAGGAAAATAGGGAAAAAGGTCATGGAATCTTCATGACATATGCCTAGTGAGAACAATGGTTTGTAGACAAAGATGTCTCAATAGACTAAAGGGTGATGATAGGAGAAAAGAGTAACATACAACAAGAAAACACTAGTGTAGTGGTGCCATGTGTAAACTAACTATAATGATATACTACTACAATTCAAGAAAGCACATATGATCAAAGAAAAAACTGACCTCTATCCTAAAGGTGATCTAAATCCTCAAACAAGTCCTAATTCTACTGTTTTAGGTGGCCTTCCAAGAGACTTCTTACTTGATGGAATCTGATCCTTGCAAGTAGAACTACCTAGAGAAAGGTGAGGTAGAGGATGAACATCTTGCCCACAACGAGTCCTATAGGGTGTTTTCATAATATTGGCCACTAAGGTTATGTTTGTCACATAGGGGTGGTCGAGTCTTAAGATTCTTGGTGATCAACCACGATATGAAATTCCCGACCATGGGTTGTGTATCCTTGAAGAGAACCACTCACACCATGATCTAGCCTAACCCCCTCTGAATTGGGTTTCTGATGCACTCCAACTTTGGACTGTGTGATGGTGAAGGATTTTAAGATCGTTAATATGTGAGATTTCTTTGTCTCAATGTAAGAGACTAGTGGTTTTTATTGGAATCCTATCACACTAATCCTACACCTAACTACAAAGATTATTTTGGCCGTCATGCCCAAGTGGGCTTAGTCTATGTGAGTTAAGTTACTAAGGTGGATTTTTTCAATTCTTGGATTGGCACCGTTAAATAAGATCACATTCTCTTAAGGTGTACATGTGTGACAAATGTGTCAAGTGGGCGAGTTAATTAATCATGTTTTGATGATGCCATGTGCTGCTAAAAATAAAGTGTTGAAACTGTAAATAATGTTGAAAATGAATGGTAAAATAAACAACAAGCTCAAGCATACAACCCCCACCCAATAAAGCTATCAAGTAGCAAAAGAAGGGAGGGAAAACATACAACTTCAGGATACCCAAAATTACCAAAAGATCTAGTGTCTAAGGGACTAGTATCTAAAGGAAAAAGTTTGTTGAAAATGTGGTAGAGAACTAGCAAAAATTAGAGGTGAAAATGATGGAAAAATATAGGCAAGAAGCTAAAAATAAAGGACACGCAAGGGGATCCTAAGGGGGAAAGCAAACACAATATTCAAAAGGGAATAAAATGTTGAAAGAAACTGTCAAAAATGGGCAAAATAGTGGACAAAACCTTAAAACACATTGGCTAGAAATGTTGTACACTAGACTCCTCAGCTTAGCAATTCTCTTCCTAAATGATGGAAGTGCACTCTAAACTCTAAGGTTATTTTTCCTTCCTCAATGAGAAACTACTAAGTGGATCTAGGCCTAGGGGTAACTTAGGAAAGAACAAAAACCCTTCCTGGTACGCACATAGGAGTATCAACAAAATTGGAAAAATATGAAAAATTAGAGAGTGCATAAACAAACTTGAAAAGTGCACTAGGTGTAGTTTATGGGTTGAAATTTGCATTGGGTGAAGTTATTGGGCGAAAAAATGTGCTATGTTCCTGCTTCTCTCACTCGACAGATCTCACCTAGAATGTGTCGTCTCTTGTTTCACTGGTACCTATGACCTGTGGAAAGATGCAGAACCCCAACAGAAACAAATTTTTTTCTAGAAAATAAATGAGATCTAAAAATAGAAATTGAGAGGAATGAAAATTATGAAGAAACAATGAAAATAGCTAAAACACCAATCACTAAGGTTCTAAATTACTACACCAATAGAGTCACCTTTGTTAGTCTAAAGTTTTTGGAGAAGTGTACCAAAAATGCTTCATTTAAGTCACTGGTGCCAAGTAACCCTAACAAAAAATATGGATTTTTGTGCTTCATATCTACAATGAAAAACAAAGAAAAACCTTGCAGCAAAAGATCATATGCGACTAGAAACATATAACAATAAAGATAATAGTGTAGCGACCTAATGGATCATATGAATAAGAAAATTTTATTAAAGAAATGATACACTTGGTGAGGAGAACTTAAAAACTTGGGTCTATAGATCCCCCTTCGTGGGATAGGTCATTTTGATGTCCTTGTGCTTCAACGATTTCTCTCTCTCAACTTGCAATAGGCAGAAAGAAAAAAAAAAAAAAAAAGATTGAAATCAAGTGGGAGCTCAAATGTGATGAGACGATAGTGGTGACGATGAAAATGGTCATGGTGATGAACGAATGAAAGACCCTCTTATTTATAACAAAGTATTGAGCTAAATTAATAATTAGAAAATAATAAAATATTATTGACCCAATCAAAATCTAGTCGTTGGGAATACGTTATTATATTTTTGAGAAGGAAGAGATAATCAAAATGGTAAAATATCTTTATTTAGAAAGTGGTTGAAGTAATTAACAAAAAAATATGATTTATTAATCACTTTGTGAGAATTAAGAAATAAATAATTATTAAATAGTGGTTTAATAATTATCTCATAAGGAAAATATGGAATAAATAAGGAATAATAAATAAATAGTGATTTATTTAATTATTCCAAGGTGATTAAGTCAAAAGTAATTAAGAAATAATTATTTCTAGAGAAAATTAGATAAATAATGATTTATTCAGTTATTCTCATGAGGTTTTTGAATTTTAATGAGAAACAATTTAAGAAAAATGGTTTACTAAATTATTTGCTATGGTGAAAGTGGGTTTACCATGGTACAATTTAATCCTACATGGTGTATTTCGATCCACCTAGTAATAAAGGGCTAGATGATCATTTTTTGGGTGATACCATCTCTATTTAATTAAAAAAAGGATATTTTGTGGAGGTGGTTGAGTCCCATTTTTTGGGAACATTGATTCTTGTCCCAGGTCGAAGTGGAACACATTGTGAATTTAATCTCTCTGCCTCTCTCTTACTCTCCTCAAGGAGACAAGCACTATTGTGTTTCATAAAATTTTTGGAATAAACTATTTTTATTGCAACAAACACATGCAACTTATGTTCATCACTAAATATTTATGGGAACTTGTAGATAATGGATATATTATTCCTTCTCTTGATGAATTCAAAACATTGAGTGATGATGATAAGAAATATATTAAGGAACTTTTTTTTTTCCCTTGAGGAAAAATCGTAATTTTATTAATAATAACAAAATTACATTTTGTAGATGCTGAGGCACATATGCATATATCAAATCAAAAGACTGCTATCAAAAAAGAAAAAAAAAACAGAAAGAAAGAACAGGAAGAAATAATGTACATATGGGTAGGAAATTATGTTTTTCTCCCTTTTTTCTTCTCAACCTTTCGCCACTCCCCTTGAGTTTGTGAGGACGAAAAAAATATGAGAGAAGTGTCCTCGACAGGGCGAGGATTGTCCTTGTTTGAATCAGAGTGATCTGGAGAATGCTGTCTTTTGACTCCACTGGTGTCCGTTGTATCTGGTATCTTCTCCGGCAAAGAGTCCATCAGTTCCTGTGCTGCAAATTTCTCATTTCCTGGTGACTTGTGCGTCTGTTTGTTTGCTATGGGGATGGTTGTCGTGGCTTCTTCCTCAATAGGAACATCATCAGGATCTGGTGGAGGGATAGGTCCCTCCTCATCCTCTGCTACTTCATGTGGGTTCAATGTGTGTTGCTAGCCTCTTGGTTTTTGTGCTTGTTTCTTGTTTCTTCTGGTTTCTTTTTTGACTTGTGGGCAATTACTAAGAAGGTGACCTGTTTGTTGACAGCCACGACACCTGAAGGCTGTGTTCTCATAATCTAGTGGTTGTTTCCACTGTGAGTTGTTATGGATCAAAATTATGCTATCAGGTAGCCCTTGACTAAGATCTACCTCTACACAAATTCTGGCAAAAGTATGTATGCCTCTTCTAATTCTTTCCACGTCTTGCTTGAGGTATTTTCCTATCGCATTCCCCATTGCTTCGAAAACTTTGGGTAGCCAGAAGTGTAGCGGGAGGTTGTGTAGCCTGACCCATACCAGAATTTTGGAAACCACCATAGTAGTGGGGTCAAAACCCGGGAAACAGGGGGTCATGAAGAGTCCTACATTGCCCCAGAACCATGGCTCCTCATGGAGGACATATTCTTTTTCTTTGACCGTGTCGAAACTGACAATAAAAAAACCTTTAGAGCATAAATAGATATCACAATTTGTTGTCCATGTGGAGTAGATCCATTATTGTAATGCACCTGATTTGGGCCAAAATCCATTAAATATGCATATGACAACCTTTGTAGAGAAATCAGTATGAAAATTGTTTACCTCAGGCAGAGTGATTGTTAGTACTGGAGTCTGTGATCTTTGCTCCACAATATAGGGTCCAGATAGCTCTTGTGTTGGTGTTGGCTTGTTGGTGGCTTCCCCCTTCCCTTTGACGACATCCTTGAAAGAACCTGTACCATTTGAGTTAGATCCAAAGCTTCCACCTCTCAGCCTCATGTGATGATGGTTAAGTCTGGTACAATTCCATAGTCCTGCATTGTACATTGGTCCTGTAAGATTTGGCCTACATATATCAAACTTTGCATGTTTGATGATATGCCTGTGTGTGCTTGTATTTCATACTTTATATCTTCTATCAGCTTCCCTGTCCAGGTTCGCTGGCATATCGTTTTTCATGACAGGGTTTTGATAAATATTTGTATAGGTTCCTATCCAGAGTCCTTGGTGGGTGATGTTGTTTTTTCCCAGGATCCATCTGCTATTTGGGCCGCTATAGCTATAGGATTTGAGCACTCTAGTTTATGATAATTACCTTGCAGCTGCTATGGAGTGACCACTTTCTGTGTGTTCCTTATCCCTTCCTTGTCTGTAGCTGCATAGATACTTCCTTGTATAGGTCTAGATTCAGCATTCAGGCTGCCTTGGGGCCATACGGCTTCCTCAAAGATCTGAGGACTTGCGTCAAAGAGTTTTGCCTGGATTTCCTTCTTTAAATCATGAAAGCTCATTTCCTTTCTAAACCGTATGCTGTAATATCTGCCCTTTATCGCTCTGATGAATAGTTTTTGCAGCTCTGTCTCCCTATTGGGTGGAAACCCCTCTTTTATGCCTCGATCTATTGGATTGGGATTTTTCTCTGTGAGCCCAAGAGTCCCACCGAGCTGTTGAGTCTATCTGCATCATGATTTCTCCATATCGGTCTTGCTGAGGGCGCTTTCCAGGGATCCAATTGCCATGTTTAGGCAACCAGCTATTTTCAAGAGTGCCTGGACCTCTAATCGCATGACGGGTTGGACTAGATCCACTGCAATGCCCATGCTCGCTGACTGTTTGGTAATATAGGCCCTCACCAGACCGAAGGAGCCCCGATCCTCATCAGTTTTCACAGCCCACATCCAAGCTCGCGTAACCCCCTCTTGTCGGACGACATCTCACTGGTCTTTACGCCTGTGGGTTGCAGATCTATGGACATCTAGGTATTCTTGATTGTCATCTGGCTAATCCGCACAGTGGATGGGGGATCATACCTCTGATCTGAGTAAGAAATGCTCTTCCACAGAAACTCCATCTCTGGAATGCCGAATGGCGGCAACACTATTCTCTATTTCAGAAACCCCAGAGAGCTTGAGCGCACCGAACTCTGCTAGCCTGAACTGAATTCGCGCGGGAGAATAGTTGGGAAAGCTCGAGCCTGAAACTGCCATTCCATTTGAGGGACAACCCAAAAATTCATGGATGATATTCAATGATAGAGCATCCATCTTCTGATTCGAAATCTATAGGAAACATTGTTGAAGAATCTATAGTTCGAAGAATAAATGGTGTAGTATCATCCAAGGAAGCATGGGATATTTTAAAGAACACATATGAAGGTGTTGTTGTAGCTAAATTGCAAAAATTAAGAAGGAATTTTGAAAATTCCAATATGCAAAGTAATGAATTCATTCATCATTACATCACAAAAATGTAAGATCTTCTTAATCGAATGAGATCATTACGTGAAGAGGTTCCAGAAAGAAGGCTAAGTAAGAAGATTTAAAAAGTGTTTTACCTAAGATTTAAATGGTAAACACAAATATTATCGTATCCAAATATTTAAATACATTGAAAATTATTTAATTAAGTGGATTCTTCTAAAATCTTGAAGAAAAACAACCATATGAGCAAGTGGAAAATGCTTTTTCTACAAAGCATAGAGGAAGAGGAAGGAGCACTGACCAATATACGAATCAAAATAAAAATTAGCAGAGTTCATAAGGAAATGCATCTCATTCAAGAGGTATAGGAAGGAATCCCAGTCATTTCATAGGAAGAGGAAGAGATGGATCTCACATAGTAGGACAAGGAAGAGATGGAGGAAGAAGTGGAGTACCACAATGTCATTATTGTCAAAAATTTGGTCATCCTGGAAGAGATTATTATGCAAAATGCAAGATATGAAGCATAAGGGTGCCAATATAGTTTTTGAAGAAACTAGAAGTGAGATGTTATTCATCTCAAGTTTGATGCCACATAGTGAAGAAAGTGAAGCATGGTATATTGATTCAAGATGTTCAACTCATATCACATCTCAAGAGGAGTTGTTTACCAAAATTAATGACAATTATTCTAGTAAAGTCATATTTTGTGATGGCAATGTTTCTAAAGTAAAAGGGAAAGTAATAATCACATTACCAACATTGCATGGAAAGAAGAAGTTACATAATGACACTTTGTTAACACCAACATTGAAGAAGAACCTACTTTCTATAAGACAAATGATGGATAAAAACTACAAGTTAGTGTTTGCTAATAAAGAATGCTTAAGCATGGATAAGTTGAATCAAAATGTAGTTGTAGCATGATAAAAAATGACTAAGGACATGATTTTCAAGCACCTTTCACATTCGCGTCTATGGTCGTGTGGTCTCTCTAATGACCAAGGGGTGACCCCCTTCCTCTAACACCTACCACCTAGCACCTATGGCCTCTGTGATGTGGTCATGTGCGATGACATGTGACTAGATCTAGGGTCATAGCCTAGCACCTTTCGAGTTGGCGCCAACGCAGTCCGTCGAGGGTTATGTCTACGGTCCTATGGCATATGGTTGCGGGCGCTGAGAACTTGGGCTGGGGCTAAGCCCTAGTTCTTAGCCCTCCTCCGCCATGGTCATGTGTTGTGGGGTGTGGCTGGAGGCTAGGGCTTAGCCCTGGCCTCTTCCCCCAAATATGCGCCACATACCCTTTAAATATGCTCCTATATACTTTATAAGGAACATAGTTGTAACAACCCTGATGAAAATTTCATGTAATAAAAGTTAAAAACAATAACCACGGTTGATGGGACACTTTTTCCAAGATGAATGTTGGGGAATACATCTTAAGGGGTGTTCATTTGGATGTTTATGGCTAAGGAAATTGGAAAAGACAATGGAAAAGGCTTTGGAAAAGCAAAATGGCATTTTTGGCACATTTATTTATGAAAATAATGGAAATTATGAGAAAAGTAAGGTGAAAGGTCACAAGCTTCATGTGAGGAGGAAAATGAAGGAAAATAGTGGAATGAAGAAAATAGAGACCTCATTCATGAAAAATCTTCTAAGGACCAATTGGTAACCTTTTGTCAGTTTAGTGTTGGAGCACTCTTATTATTCTCTCTCTCTCTCTCTCTCTCATACTCTTTGACACTTAGAGCTTTCCTGGAGCACTTTGGAATTGGAGCAAGAAAGGAAAAGAAGGCAAGAGAAGCAAAGATCAAGTAGGGAAAGGTAGGATCAAGTAACTACAACAACCTTCATTGCATGTATCGACTTGCATGTGTATTTTCCTTTCTAGATTTGTCATGCATGGTATTGCATGTGGCTCTTTTCTATCATGGCATGGGTTTTTCCAGGTGTAGTAGTGTTTTCAACCTAGCCTTGCCATTTCTGGATAGCCATGGTGTGATGGGATTCTCATATTTTGGTTGAGATGGATTACCGAATGGATTCAAAGTTGAGTGAGGTGGATCTCCGAAATGATAGAACACAAGGCCTAGAGACCCTTGAGCTAGACTGTGGGTTGCGGTAAAGCTAAATTTTGTGTTGCCTCGGATGGCCTAGGAATCCTTATTGGTGAATGGCAAGATATACAGTAAAGCCAAGAGGTGATTTTCTTGCCATTGAGCCTAGTAATCTCGGGTTTGGGATATGCGGTAAATCCTGGAGAGTGGGTCTTATTTTAGGGCCCAATGATCTGGGTTTGGATTGCAGTAAAGCCTGAGAGACTAGGAGACAGGAAAATTCCTCACAGTGTAGGTGGAGAAATCAAGTGGTATCCATGCTTGTTTTTCCTATTGGTTGGTGGATATCATGGTAAAGCCTGTTATGATGTGTTCATTGTGTTGGCCTACTGATCCAAGATGGATTACGGTAAAGCCTAGTTTCTATTGATGAGGGTGAGGTGGTTTAGCCTCGCTATGCCCAAGTTAAGCTCTTTTGGTTTGAGTCCCACATTCATGCTTGAAATATGGCATGGGGGTGAATGACCGAAGCGAGATTTGGCTCAGCCATTCTATGGTTAGGTGGAACATGGTAGTCCCATCTTTGGTTGGTTTATTGCATTCATTAATGAGAAATTCATTCCCTTGATTTCTATGTGCAAATGTATTGATTTATATGTGGATTTTGATGGTTGATGTGTCCATGGTAATTCTATTCCTATTATGTTTGTTATATGTATATTTTATGACAACAACTATGTATGGCTCTCAGCAGGACTTTTACTTTTATATAAATGGATAATGTGTCTATGACCTAATAGAAGATAACACAACAATTTGCATGAGGGAACAATGGCTCATAGTGATTCTCAGATAAGTATGAGATACCTACACTTACTTCTGTTGTTTACACCTGTAGGTTACATGTCGATGATATGTTTGACAAAATGCCTATCATGGCTAATAGGGGTCTAGTTAAGGTATTGATTAACTTATTACTTTTGCATCATTGTTTCCCTATATTTTTTCCTAATTCTAAACTATCATTCCATTCTGCGTAGTGGCATGGGCTCTGGGCCTGAAAAAGTGGCTTAAATCTTAAGGTCGCTAACATGAAACTGGAAACTTTGGTCATATTCGTTGGTAAGTAGGCCTATGAGAGTGACTTTAGGTTGTTGGTCACTCGCTTGCCCATAGCATGAGAGCGACTATGGGCTATGAGGTCCAGAATAGCAATGGGACCTAGGGATAGGATGTTTGAGTGGTTGACTTGTCTCTTGAGGGTTTTGTTGTTGATGTTGGATGATTATGTGTGATGTTCTATCAATTCCACTTCCTCAAGGTCACATAGGAGGTTGAATATGATCATAGTAGCATCTCGTCTCATGTTTAACCTGGTTGGCATGGTTACTTGGGTGGGTGTGGGAGGAGGGTGTTACAGAGTGGTATCAGACAATGGTTCAATTCTTGGACTAGATGGGTTTAATGTGTTAGTCATGCATGTCAGTTGCATGTGTGTCTCCTACACTTGCATTTCTTGTTTCATTTGCTTGATGATGGATTAGGGTTGTAGTATGGCTATCATGGAGAATTTGATATTGATTTCGTGAAGAGTATTTGTCATGAGTATGTGACTAGTTGCATATGATTATATGTCACTTACATGTTGATTTTATGTTGCATACTTACATCCTCATATGTTAGGTTACATTCTTGAATTTTTTGGATTACAAGTATCAATATTGTATGCTGATTACAAGAATTGATCACTTATGCTCGACTACATGTGTTTATGTGTATGTGTAGTTTGTTATGCATTGCTTGTGCATATTGTTGGTTGCATACGGTAATGTGTACAATGGAGTAATGGTTTTCATCATGCATGAGGTCATAGCATCCATTTTTGATATGGCATTGCATGGATGACTGGACCCTAGCTAGAGTGACGATTATGTGTTGATACATTTATTTGTGTATGTCTACATGCTATTAGGATTATGTTATATGTATATCACGTTGATTTGGTGATCTTGAAAATAAGGTATCCTTCACGAGATACACTAAGGTATGTTGGTTTTTGTGATTTGGTTTATCTAACATATTATGGATTGCAGGAAGAAAGATCAAACCTAGCAAGGTGGTAGACTGCGTAGAATCTCCCTATGCATTAGATGAGCAGTGTGATGTGGGGCATACTTCTAATTTGGCCAATACATTGAGAATCTTAAAGGAAGAGATAAGGAGTTGTAAGGCAGATAATGACCAGATCATACAGGCACAAGAGAAGTAGGTAGAGGTTAATGCTATACTTCTTCAGAGTTTGTCAGGCTTGCAACGACAAGGGCCGCTTCGAACCAGCCATGGACATGAGGATGGAACTAATGGGGCATATGGCAGTAGATCTCCTGGTAGACACAGGTCAGATAGATATGATATGGTGAGAGATGGCAGGTTGTTGAACACTCCGGAAAGGAGGCGCAATTAGTACAAGTACTATTCTAATTTTGGTTCTAATAGACATCATGATCATCATCGCTATCATCATTATAGGAGGAATATTAGGGGATACTTGTTGGATGAATTCAAGAAAAAAAAACATCTAATTTTGATGGAGAAATGAAGAAGCTGAAATAGGCAGAGGCTTGGATACTTGGGATCAAAAAATTATTTGAGTTGCATGAGTACATAGATAATATGACTGCCAAAGTAGCAATCTTCATCTTGAAAGGTAAATAAAAATTTGGTGGGAAGATGTGAAGTGGGTTAGAGACATCAGGACATATGAATTGAGTTGGCATAAGTTAAAGAGGCTTTTCAAAAAGAAGTACTTGTCATAAAGGTACTACTACAATAAGGCTAAATAATTCTATGAGCTAAAGATGGGATCAATGATAGATGAAGAGTACACAACCAAGTTTCTAGAGCTATTAAGGTGTTCATTGTATCTTACTCATGAGAAGGTTAAATTTCAAAGATTTGTTAGTGGTTTGCCATTAGCATTTGGATAACGGATTGAGTATGATGAGCCTCGGTCACTTGAGGAAGTTATTGGGAAACTAAAGCATTGTTATGAACAGTCAAAGCGTAACAATGAATCTCAGCATGGATTGAAAGGAAAGGACAAAGATAAAGGTAAATGGAAGCCTAAGAGGACAAGGCCTCATCATGTAGATGAGAAAGAGAATGTGGCACCAAATAAGAGATTTAATTCAGCTAGACATGGACATGGGTCACATCAGCAATAGCCGCATAGAGGTGAGAGCATTGGTTGGTTGAAGTGTTGGACATGCGGTAAGGAGCACCTTAAGAGAGATTTTATATAGAATCAAGGTCGTAGGCCCTAGATATACACTGAATAGGAGGCGTAGACTGTTGGGGATGTAGCTTAGAGTATTCCACATATCTATGCTGCAGTGGACAACAGGAAAGCAGAACACCAGACATTTATCATTGAGATGGACGGTAATCTTTATGATTAAGTTATTTCTATTTTTATTGACCCTGGATCTAATTATAGCTATGTCAGTCTTGACTTGGTGGATAAGTGTGGTTTGAGTAAAGAATTTCATGCAGAGTCTTGGTTAGTATAGTTGGCTATAGATACAAAGAAATGAGTTCATATTTGGGTAAGATCTTGTGCATTTGACCTGAATGGTGTGCCTGCAGTAGCACATTTGAATGTATTATTGTTGGGTTCATAAAATATGTTGTTGGGCATGGATTGGTTGTATGTACATAGAACCAAGGTAGACTTCTATGATAAATCTATTGAGTGTGTTGATGACAATGGAGAACCAAGAACCTTACAAGGAAAGAAGAAAGCTACATCAGTTAGGATGGTGATAGCTGTTGTAGCATCTTTTGGTTTTGAAAAGTTAGAATAAATTAGGCAAAAAATGAAAATGTATTTACAAAATGTTAAGATAAGATATGGACAAAAATAATATTGAATAAAAAATGTAAGGAAAATATTTTTATAAATATGTCCATATAAAAGAAAATGTTAGGGTAGATTCCCTAAAAAATGAAGGAAAAATAAAATGTTAGGTTAGACAGAAAAGAAAAATAAATGAACTCTGAAAGTGTTGCAAATCTAAATACCACTACTTTATTCTAAATTTAGTTTGAAAAACGATAGTTGTGTGTAGTTTGTTTAGATGCCACACTAGATTATTTTATCCAATTATACAGTTGCATCATAATTGGATTGGTTTTAAATTAATTCTCATAGGTAGAAAATAAATTGGCTCAACAGTTTAATCTGAGCAAATGGAAGAAATAAGGTATAGAGATAGATTGTTCATAAAAAAGAAATATTGGGTTGCTAGTTCAAATGCACTTTGGAAGGTTAAGTAAAAATGTTAGGAATATAAGGGTAGGTAGAAATGTGAAAGTTTGAGATGCTGAAATGGTTATTTCCTAAAGATCAATATTGCATCACATCATTCATGAGTGAATGAACCATTGGGCGAAAGAAAGTGCGATGTGAGATACTGCTGTCAACCATTGGATGAATGTTGATTGCTGATTGTAGGATCGTATCGCATCACATCATTCATGAGTGAATGAACCATTTCGCAGAAGAAAGTGCGATGTGCGAAACCGCTATCAACCATTGGATGACTGCCGATTGCTGACCATAGGATCCATATCGCATCGCATCATTCATGAGTGAATGAACCATTGGGCAGAAGAAAGTGCGATTTGTGATTCACATGTTGTCACTTCATTCATTAAAACACTCGGACCCACAACCTCTGCGTTCACCTATCATATCGCAACCCCACCATTCATTACCCGCTCACATGTTAAACTCCCTCCACCTCACCTCTCATCCTGCACACTCCTCTGCAATCATACAGACCACACTCCCTTTCAGTCCTCATTCACCGTCTGAAGTTCATTGGCGGGGGGGGATGGGTAATGTTTAATACTACCTATATAAACCACAAAAGTACATTTTAGTCTTTCAGGGCTAAAAATTCCAAAACCACAAACCGCTCCATCTTACCGCCAAAAGCGGTATCCTTCATATCCATTACCACCACCCCAAGTCACCTCCACGTCACGTTCACTTCATATTTCTTGTCCAATCATCTGTCACCTATCCATTGCCCATTCATTTTTGCTCCCGCGCATTTATAGCCAAATTTCCGTTAATTAACCCATTGGATAATTAATGAACTTTCAAACATTTGGCGCCACCTTCCCACTCCATTTTTCTATTTATAAACATCGTGTCATGCATTTCAGAGGTTACACAATTAACTTCTGCGAGCGAGAATATTCTTCAAGCCCGCCTACTCAACATCTCAAACACTGCCCAACATTCTAGTAGCCACTTGTCCTGTTCGCAAGCACACCTTCCAGGTCCACTTGTCAGTTACCTGTATCCACTCTGTTAATTCCTTTTACCATTTTGTCATTTACAATCCATAGTTAAGTTTGAAAAAATGCCTCCCAAGGCAAAAGCAATTGCAGAAGTTTCAAATCCTCTAATTCAACCACAGATTGATTTCCACCATACTCCATTAGTTGACAAGGATTGCAAAATCATTGAGACATCTTCTCAACTTGATTTATTTGAAATTTATTGTTGGTGGGAAGAGTGTCTAATTGACCAGAGTGATGAAATTGGGCTCTAGGAATCCCAATTACCCCACTATATTTTTCCACAAATACACATAGCTCCAGAGTTCATGAGAAAATGCCATGAATCCTATGATCCTAGCCAGAGAGCCATTATCTCACCTACTGGAGAAATCCTCTATCCTATTAACGTTGATTCAATTGAGAAAATGTTGCAGGCACCTGCCACTACACCAACTCATCATTTTTCTCATGAAAACCTGATAGAAGCTTATAACAAATTGGACTTTACCAAGAGATCCTAGACCCTGGAACTATTTTTAACAATTGGTAGTCCTCTACCAAAGAGAAATCCCCTGTATGATTCATCTATGTTTCCTGATAAAACCAAGCATATTACTACTATCCTATCCTATTTGCTTGGTTATCACGCTGATCAGTCTGTTAATGAAGCGATCCTTGTTTTCTTATCCATGTTTTCTTTTGATTCTAAGCCTACTGTTATTTATGATTTCGGCCATTTCATAGCTGAAACCATGCATGAGTAGTTTGTCAAATTTAACACTGAAGAAGTATTCAAGTATGCTTCAATACTTGTTTATCCGTTTATATATTTTTAGGGGGACAAATTCCCATTTTCTTTGCAGAAACTTGATGAAGAAGGATCGCCACAATTAGTGATTTTCTAGACTTCAATGGGGATGAAGGAGAAAGAAGAATTCACATATACGTAGTTCATAGAACTGTTTATTCATCTAGCCCTCAGCCTTATGAGTAGCACTCCATTACCAAGGATCATTGAAGAGATTGTCAAAGAACTTCAGCTCATAGATCAAGCTGCAACAGGAGATTGGTATTGCTACTAGAACTACATAGAAATCAGGGTTTTTGGCTGTGACCTTCCACCATACAAACTACCAAAGTACTATTGGAAATAATACTAAGAGGGGGGGTGAATCAATATTGTCAAGTCAAATATTCCTTTTCCAAAACAGATGATATACACTACTTCAGTTAGTTAAACCCGCGTATATACGCAACTATGTAGAAGGAAACTCGCGTATACAAAATAGACTTTTAATTTACTTAATCTTTCTGATGATGAATGTTAATCTGTGATGCAGAATCAAATAACCAGTAACCAGAGATAGTAAAGCAGAGCAGAAAGACAATCACACACAAGAACACAAGATATAAGTTGGAAACCAATGTGGGTGAAAACCACCTGCTGCAATTGTTCTCTATTTTCTTTTAAATTAGAACTTTTCTTTTACAATGTACTGTGCAGTCCTTTACCAGTACGCAGGCTGCAAATCTGCAGAGAGATGCAACCCTCTCTCGTTCTCCAGCTTCTCCTGGAAGGGAGCTACAACCCCCTTAGCTCTTGCACTAGCCAAGATACTAGTATGTAGGTGCTGGCCTAGAGAAGGCTACAACCTTCTCTTTCTTCCAGGGACCATGTTTCATAAATTTTCAGACTGGATCCATGAACATCAATCAATCATCAAGAATCAACCAATCTCCTTTTCACCAATTAGATATGAATCAAGTAGGTACTTCTCTGACGCCTGTACCCAAAACAGAGTACCAGAAACCACACACCAAGATCTAAACCCAGAACACTGCAACAATAAACAGAAGCAGCAAGATCACAACTCAAAATATATACGTTATTTTAACAGCCTGAAACCTGCGTGCATACTCTTCTGTGTATGGAACAACCTGCGTATAAGCTTCTTTACTTAACAGAACTTGCTTGTATATGCACCTTCGCTTCATTGAACCTGCGTATAGATCTATAATGGATAATTCACTCTTTCAGATATTCAATCATTAATTAACCCAGATTATCAAACTTGTAGATCAAGCAAGCGCCACATCTAGTAGATCAAAAGCATACAAAGATACTATCATTCAAGCGTAAAGATTATGACCCCTCAATAGAACTTATCCTTCTTTTTGTGCTAAGGTTCCTCCTTCATTCAGATCCAGATCTGCATCATTACCAATATACCAGCTCTAGCGCTTTTTCAGATCTTCAATAATAATTCCGATGATCATTTGCCACATGATCTCCCTCCTCTTTTATAGCCTTAGGCCTTCCTCAATATCATGATCCAAAACCATAGCATTTCAATACCATGAACCCAAAACTAGGGATCAACACATCTGACGAGACGCCATGGTCCAAAACATAGGTTCAAATCCCAAGAACTAACTACCATGGACGAAAGGTATGATCCCCAACATATACGCGCTTTTGTAATGTATAACCCGCGTGTATACGCGTCTTCGTCTAGATGAACCTGCGTATATGTCTTTTTCTTCTTTCTGAGTGCCTGAACTGAGATCTGTTACCAAAGAGAGTTTCCATCAAGGAAAACACCTGCGCCATAGCTCCAAACCTATGCCATAATGCCAAAAATATCCCCCTTTGGACTTGATGGCAACACCAAGATCCTCATGATCATTCTCCCACTTTGTCATCGAGGGAAAAGGGTTGTGCTCCCCCTGAGTACATGCTGAAATCTCTGCCCTGCTGTGCTGACCATGCTCCCCCTGACTGTAAGCAATATCTGCAAAAGATGATCTGCAAGAAGGACCATGACCTATACATCATAAAAGATCTTCCTATCACCAAAAGACTCAATACATACATCCATTACCCAATCAAGTGGGGATCATCCTCCCAACCTAGTGGGAATACATTAGAAATTTACATATGGTGACCAAATACATTACATCTTCATCCCAGGCATAGTGGGGAAACCAAGATAGGTCATTACATGACCTTGACACCATATAAGAAAAAGATACATGACATAGAGACGAAATATTTAGAATAAGACTTATGAAAGTCACCAACAACTGATAGCAGCAGCAACTGTCAATCACCATTCAGAACAACAACCAAGATTTCCTTCTGTTCTCCCTCTACCTTTGTTTCACCAACAACAGCTGTGAACTAGAACCAAAAGCTTCTAAGATAATGCCAACAATACATTATTAGAAGATTATCTGCTCCCCCTGAGCTTGTGCCAGATGGTCTCTATCACACCCATATCAGACAATTTCAAACAGACCCTGTTACTTCTGATATCCATCAAGCCTCCATATACGCGACTTTCTCCGCACCAACCGGCGTATGTACGCGGATCCTTCACATGAAACTCGCGTACACCCATTTTTCTCTAAAACTGACAAGATTTAACAGCAAGATGATACATCAACTACTCCCAGCTTCTGTCTGAGATATTCAAAAGTTTCCCTGGGCAGTGGTTTGGTGAGAATATCAGCAACTTGTTCCTTAGAAGGAACATACTCCAATTTGACATTTTGTTCCAACACTTGTTCCTGGAGAAAGTGATACTTGATCGGTATGTGCTTGGTCTTTAAATGCATGACTGGGTTTTTGAAATGCTGATTGCACTTGTATTATCACATAAGATGGAAATAGGTGGTGTATAAGTGATTTGAAAATCCTGCAAGGTCTGCATCATCCAAAGGAGTTGAGTGTAGCGAGATGCAGTAGCCACATATTCCGCTTCAGCTGTAGATAAGGCAATCGAACTCTGTTTCTTGCTGAACCAAGATACTAATATGGAACCCATAAAGAATGCACCACCACTTGTGGTCTTCCTGTCATCCACGCTTCCGGCCCAATCTGCATCTGTATAAGCATGAAGTGTGAGATCTATATCTCTAGGATACCATAAGCCATAATTTTGAGTTCCTTGAAGGTACTTAAA
>APFE030455810.1:5879-98478 GCA_000404065.3 Pinus taeda | reverse complement strand
TTCTTCAACTATCCAATTACAATTTTTTCTAATAAAAAAATTCTCTTATATCTTGATGAACCTATTTGGAATAAATGGGACATTTTTTTTAACTTTTACCAACTAGGAATATTAAAGTGTTCACCAAGCCAACTTGATTTTGAGAACTACAAGAGAAATAGTTTACACAATTTGACAACATGTACTCTTCAGCCCATCAGGGATTAACCATGGAAAAGATTTCTTCAGTAGTAGATAAGCTATTGGATGAAACCATTTGGTTTTTTATTCCACTTAATCATCCAACAAATGCCACAAAATTAAAAGATTATTGTTCTAAATTGAAAACCAACAGAACATTATTGGAGGCAATGGTTACATATTGTCAAAGTCATGATGTGAGAAATTGAATGAGAATACTCTTACCACATTCAACATTCTTGAGAATTATGAAATTAACGATATCATATTTTCCAAATTTTGCAACATGGTGGAGGGGTCTACTTATGTAAAAGGAACACATAATACAAAGATAGAGTCCTTTTCTCAGCAAGCAGGTGGAGTCCTTGACAGAATGATAAATGGATCAACAAGTGTTCAATGGGTTGACAACAATTTTGAATTTGGTTGTCATTTTTGGGGCTTTGATATTTTGTCAACACTTTTGCACTCTTTTCCAATGTTAGTTGCAAGTAGTTTTACATACTAACCTTATTGTTCCAAATACACACGCTTTGGAAAAGGAACCATTCCACAAGGGATATAATATTCATTTATTTCGATTTCTTATGGAAAAAATGAGTTGAATGATTTTACTACAGTTCTCTTAGTAGAACTTTGGTTTTATAATTATGTACGCAAGTTTTTGGAAATTACCATAAAGAACTCCAAGTTAAACTATAAAATGACTAGTGGCATTTATGAATATAAGTCTCAAAATAGGTATAGTTATGATATAGTTTTTACTATACATTTCTATACTTAAGAATTAAAAATTTTGGAAGCTTAAAAATACTCTCACACATTTGAAGACGCATTTGATGAAAATGAGAGAGATTATGATTTCTGAATGGATTTAGTGGAAAAAAACCAACAATGTAGTGATGCAAAAGTGGTTATTACTCTTTATCCAGGGAAAAATTTAATCAAGGCTTGTTGTACATATGGAAGAAGAATTGCATGTGTTGTGAAAACATAGTCATAGGGATAATCATGTTGAATAATTACAAATATTTTCAACTATAAAATCCATGATCTATTAACTTCTTAGAAAATTCAGGTACTACAGTTCCTTTGTTGTTTCTCTTATAATAATTTGGATAATATTTTGTTTATATTTTTAATTGCCAAAGTGTTTACTAAAATGACTAATGATGGAGATTCTAAAACAAAGAATGATGAATGTGGGAAGCAAAAAAATGATCAATATAGTGCTTATGATGTTGAAAAAAGTTTAGAAATGGAAACAGGAGGAGAAGAAGTTATCATACCAGGTACATAATTTGTTTGGTTGTTGCTCTTGTTACTTTTAAATTTATTTAATTTCCATATTAATAACATTTTTGGATGTCTATTATATGGAATTATGAGAAGAATGAAATTAATCAAGACAATGACCATGGAATGATGGGGATAGAAATGGGTATTAATCATTGTAACTCTTTTTTTCTTTTTAATCTAAATTATTATTCTTATTATCATGAATCATAGCATTTCATTTGTTGATTATAGTTGGAAATAAAGAGAATGAATATAGTGACTAAGGGAATGTCCCACAAAACTACAATAAAGACCAAAATATTATATGGACAATTAAAGATGATTCGTTTTTTGTATAGTTGTTTAATGAATTTTGTTCATTGTCACAACTTATAACATTTTTTTATGTTTATTATAGAGACAAGCAAGGAGAACAAAGACATTGATCAAATGAATGTGAAACAAAGCTTTAATCAATGACAAAATATAATATCAGCTACTTATAATTTTTCCACTTGTTTTCCTTATTATTTAATGATGTTATTCATTTTCACAATTCAAAATATTTTATATGTTTAAATTTAGAGAAAAATAAAGGTAACAAAGATGATGATGAGGTGCAAAATTACAAATATGAAGATAAAGTCATATCAAATACTTATAACTTGTCTTCTTATCTATTTTTTTATTCTTTGAACTCTAATGCTTGTAACTACCATAACATTGTACATTTTTATTATAGAAACTAATAGAAACGACAAAATTAGCAATCAAAATAATGTAAAAGGTGTGTGTGGGTGTTTTTCTTTTTAAAGGTTTGATTACTAATGTTTTTCTTGGTATTGGTATTTGATTGAATGTTTAATATGTTTACTCCAAGTTCTATCAAGATGATAAAAGAACTTATCATTTCATCTATAATTAGTGAAAAAAAACCACTGAAGGTAAGTGTATTGTTTCAACAATTTATTTAGTAATTTTTGTAACATGAATAAAATGGTTTGACTAGATTATTTTTCATTGTGTTGCAACGAAAATAACTAAAAATAAATTAGTTATTTTTTAACTAAAGGACATTCCTTATCATAGCATTGATGATGAAGCAAAAAACAAAGGGCATATTTAGAAAATGGGAACTGATGTTGATTACACAATAGAGAAAAAAATTATTTTGGATTCATCCACATGCAAAAACATTTTTTGAAATGTGTTTCAAAAATGAATATCTTGACATTGCAATTTGGATGACAACTTCGAAAGAAAGCACAACAAGAGTTTTAAAAAAGTTGGTTTCAGAAACATTCAAGATAAATATGTGTTTATGTGGACTTCTTAAGATTGTAAACCACAATAGGGACATAAGGTCATTGACAATCCAAGCAAAGTTATACACACTAAATCATTGACAAAAGTGTGGGAAACGCATACAAAATATGCAACCCAATACTATTACACTCGATTGGTTCACTTGAGAGCTGTGAAAGGTAATCCCAAAGAAAATGGCTATTCTGTGCCCCTCCAGAGTCATTGGAAAAATCAAGAGGATAATTGGTTGATCAATTGGTTGCTATGGAGAATGTTGCATAAAACTCAAGAAGGCATTAAGACGGGGAGCTACTTTATAAGATTACATTTAGAAGTACCTTAATATGACTGATGTCTATTTCATGTTATTATGTGTATGACATCATGAATTATTAGTTTTATTTCACAACACTTATAAAATAATTGTTGATTTGGTTTGTCCTTACTAAAAGCAAAGTACTTTTATTTTCCTTATTTTTGGTGAGACACTGTGTTGATAATAATTATTGATTTGAATGGCCATTTAATGTTTTCATATCAAAATTTTCCATGCTATAGAATTTTTTACAATGGATTACATTAAATGTGAAAATTAATAGATAATTGGTATATTTGTTTGAATTAGATCATTACAATTATTTGTTTCAATTTTGGTTTAAGTTATCATTACACCTCTTAGAAATTAGTAATGTGAAGGATGGTACATTGTATTTTTATAACATTTTTTATTCCATATAAGTTGAAAAACTAGATTAGGTTGTACGAAGCACCAACAATAAACATACAATTTGTACTAAAAGAAGCACGAAAAGAATCTAAGGTAGAGACTCTAGAAATTAGCATATAAATAATTAGGTTTGAAATTTAAAAATTGTATTATATTGTATGTGGAAATCAATATATAATTTATTTGCTTACTTTCATTAGACCATTGTAATTATATTTTTCAGTTTTAATTAAAGAAATCATTATAAATTATAAAATCAATGATTTAAATGGTGGGCCAATGCGTTCTTAGAATATTTTTATTCCATACAAATTAAATAAAGGTATTATGTTGTATGTATAAAGTAAACATATCATTAGTTTGTTCATTTTATTGGGGCCATTGTATTTGTATTTTGTGATTACTATTAACTCATTGTAAAATTCCCTTTGCATACAAATGGAAATAATTCATAATGAATATTAACATCATTTTTAAATTGGTAGGTTTTTATGTCCTTAATCAATGAAGTGTTGAAGTGGAGATGTGTTAATATCATACATGTGGTTGCAGTGTAGATGCAGATGAGCATTACTACAAGTCAAAAGATGGTGATATTTGAAATGGAAGGAGTATTCTTCCAATCATACGCCAAAGATGAACTAATTTTTCATATTCAAAGAGAACCAGATTGGCAGTTTGGTGATGGGTCCTATTTTTTAAGGCCTTTTCAGTCAAGTATGAAAATGTTGCTTAAAAAATTATGATGTCGCAATATGGACATTAAATGTCACTGACAAGTATATTCGGAAAATACTAAAAAAATCAAATATTGATATAGAGGACTTTAAATTTGCATGGAACAGGTCTCATTGTCATTTGCAAACAAAATTGGATGCAAGAAGAACAAGACAATTTTATGAGAAAACGTTGATTGATGTGTGGCCCCAATATGGAGATAATTATGAAGAATCAAACGTATTGCTAATAGATACAACAAAGCATTTATCTCAATTCATTGGATATCGATCAAACCACATGTTGATAAAATCCTATACAGGAAAAGAGCAAGATACTTGGCTTATGCAAGTTTTATTCCCCTTTCTTAAGACACTTCATCTTATCAATAAAAAACATTAGTACATTCGAATGTTCAATAGAACATGTACTTCATTGTATTGGATGGAGATAATTTCCTTCATAAATTTATTGAAAAGTACATTTCAAAATTTTGATACATTTTGGACATAGTTTTTGTTGAATCAATTTGTATGATTTTATATTTTTTGAAATATATGGGAATTGCTAAATTATATTAATATGTATATTTCTTATTATTTATAATTTCTTTTGCAATGACTTTGTTTTATCAATTTCTTTCTAATATGTGTGCGTGCGTTCTTAAATGAATTGTTTGTCATTTAAATTATCTTGCATGAACCATCGAAGCTTTTTATTTTTAATGATGTATGTTTACTTATATGCACCAATAATCATAATATATAAATGTGAAATATAAGTTTTGAAATAGAAATCCTTGCAAAAAAAGGTGTAATTATTGCTAAAGAAGCTATGATAATTTACTTGATAAATGTTATGTGCACTATTCACTATTAACAATGCAGTACTCACTATTAAGGCCAATGGGAAATGTGTCATAGGTGAATGATTTGAACTTTTTGAAGCATAAGATATGTGATTTCTTAATCCATAATTTCCATAAATTTATATGCCTAAATCAATTAATGGTTGTAACTTACTCATATCATATTGAAAATCAATAAGGCAAAAAGTCAGTTATTCATTGTTTACATATAAAATGCACTAATATGAGTGCATAATTGTCATTTGTAATTTTTGAGATAAAAATCTGTTGTAAATAATTTAGTATTTCTTAAAAAAAAAACATATAATTAATGCTAATGATTGCTAAGTGGACTATCAAGGTTTGATTAGACACTATCATGGATGAATTATGTCTTTGAATTGTAAGGCATCTAATTTCATTACTTAAAGTTAATTTTTTGTAAATTTATATTTTAAATAAACTGAAATCATATGATTTGAGCTAGAATTATATTATTGACTTATACTTAGTTATGTCCATTAATATGATTGTATAAATGTGATATATAATATTCATATACTATGATGCAATTCTTCCAAAAATAAGTCTTGTAATTTGTTGATAATAAGTATTAAGTGGACACTTTAGCCTAATGGGTGATGGATCATAGGTGAATACTACTCGTTAAATTGTAGGGCATTCAATTTTTAATCCATAACTTCTTTTTATATATTCTTAAATAAACTATTTGTAGATGCAATCATCTCAGCTCACATAATTTAATCAGGAGCCGATTTATTGACTTGTATTTAGTTATCACATAATTTATTAAGAGTGTATTAATGTCATATTGTATTGCTTTGAAACAAAACTCTATGTAAAGAAAAAATATCTTCTTAATAAAACATGGAATAATTAATTAACAACGTGTTAAGTGGATGATCTATACTCATTAAAGAGATGAGTCAAAAATAGTTGTATTTAAACTTTTTGCACCATAAGACATTGATTTTCTCATTGATATTAACATTTTGTAATTTTCAATTCTTAAATAGTTTATTTGTGATTTAAATAATTTCATATAAACCAATATGACTTGAAGAATTCTATTTTGTTATATGCATTGATAAAAGTTTATAAATGTGATGCATTTTTGAAATGTAGCTCTTAATGTAAGTAAATATATTATAATATATATATATATAAATATATAATATATATATATATATATAAATATATATATATTATATATATATTATAATATATATATATAATTATATATAAAATATATATATATATTAAATTACAAAACAAATTATAAGTAATTGATAATGAGTTCTAAGTGGCCTATATAAATCCATTTATTGACTTTTATTTTCCTATCATGAGGTTTAATATAAGTGTATAAATGTGACATTTTGTTTTGAAATAAAATTCCATGTAAAATTAAATGTTTTTCATAACAACACATGGAATAATTATTTGGTAATGAATGTTAAGTATATCGTTCAAGTTCATTCAGTATACGAGTTATAAATAAATGAATTTAAACTTTCTGCAATATACGACATTTGATTTTCCCACCCCCATTAACATTTGGTAAATTTCAATTCTTAAATAAATTATTTGTAATTGAAATAATCTCATAGAATCCAACAAGACAAGTATGTATTAAATTATATTTAGTATGTATGTATGTATAAATGAAATTTATTTTTGAAATCAAGTTCTTAATTTAAGTAAAAATTTATTTTTTAGAAAATTAATAATTTAAAATCAATTGTTGATGAGGTCTAACTCGTTTATTTTATTTTGAATCAACTACTTTTTCTAACCATGCATTCTTAAATCAATTATTTCTAGATGAAATCATGCCATATAAGTGAATAAGTCAAGAAACCATTAATTGATTTTTATTTAACTATCATGTGGTTTAATATGAATGTATAAATGTGACATTGTTATTTCTAAAGTAAAAATCCATGTAAACAAAATGTATTTTCAAATGTAACATGGATTAATGAATTTACAATGAGCATTAAGTAGACTATTTAAGCTCATTCAAGAGATGCGCCACAAATCGATTTCTTTAAAAAAATTGCACCTTATGACATGATTTTCCCATCAAGATTAACATTTTGTAAATTTCAATTCTAAAATAAATTATTTATACTTAAAATAATCTCATAGAATCCAACAAGACTTAGAAGCTATTTATTCAATACCATTTAATTATATGTATTGATATAAGTTTATAAATGTAATTGTTTTTTGAAAAAAAGCTCTTAACGTAAGTAGAGATATATCTTTTACAAAAATAATTAGAATTAGTTGATAATGAGCTTTAGGTGGTTTATTCAGACTACATGAAAAATCAAGTGTAATAGATGAATGCCTTTTAATACATATTTAATATGCAAAATCAATATCTGAATGATAATTTATTTGTATCTAGATTGAGTATTTAATAATTAAAGATCATGGGGACTTATATAAATTTCAACTAAAATCCATGAGTTATGTTTCACAATTATTTCTTCCTCATTAAAAATTCTTATCATTTCTCCTCTTAGTGAAAGTAATGATTGATCATGGTTTTCCATACAATTGGTCGGTGCTATTACATCGAGACTATTATTGGTTTTGACAATGTTGACAAGGAGAGATAAATATCCACACTACCATCAACTATACTAATCTTTGAAAACCCTTGCCTCCACTACTTACAAGAGGACCACTAATTCTTGTTTACTTCAATTTGTGACATTGTCCATCACAATGGAATGAATCGAATACCCATTTAAGAACTCTCATTTGATGTACTTGGCTTTGAGTGGAGATAGATAAATGGTGCCTAACCTTCTTGAAATACCTAGATCAACAATGCATAACTTTTATAATGGATGCTTGGATGCTATGAAGATAAATGATCACCCCCTCATTAGTGCTTCATAAAGGCACAAAGGGACTATAGGAAATTGAGCACAAAAACATTTTACTAAGTTTTTAGTAGACTAGTTTCAATGTGATGCAAGGGATGCACATCCTTTCCATTTACACTAAGATCCTCGCATCAACATCATTCAATCAACAAATCCTCCATGGGTTGTGGGAAAGGGGTTTAGAGTCGTCAGACACAAAATTCAAACATCAAGGAATCTAGTTCGTTATCCATAACTATAATATCTTTATTGTATGTTAGACATACTAATATGATTTAGCTTGAATCAATTGCTTCTAAGAGTTTGATTTCACATTCCTATTGTGTATTGATACTATTTTACATAAGCACTCATGTTTGACCTATTCATGATCTCTACTTGGTTTGAAATTACCTAATTATTTTTATGCTAAATTAAGTTAATATGGAAATTTACAAAAGAATGAATGTTGTTGAAGGCCTTGTAATAAAATACTTCCAAATTTAATGAAATATGTGTTATATCTAACACACGCATAGCACCATATGCATACAACACTGCATATCCATCATGCACACAGTACAATATGTACACAACACCGTATATTCAACATGTACATAACATCATATATACCCAACACTGAGTATGCAACATTCATACAACACAATCTATACTAACACCCTATACATAACATTTCATAAACAGCATGTACATACATTGTATATACACAATATTGCATGAACACAACGTCACAAAAGAAACATGTACAACATATGCATAACAATAGTTCCATACAACCAAACCACAGTGTCTCTATCAGGTAACCTTGCTTCTAGTGTCTCTCCACCACCCATGCTTATCCTAGCATGCCACAGACCAAACGGCTTTTGTTTCACTGATGTATCCCTTGGTATAGCCTTCCCATAACATAGACATAATTTACTCACATAATATCAAATCATAACAACATGATATTGACCTCATATATTTGTTACGACTACTCTTCCCAATTGATTCCTCATAACACTAGGAACCTCTTCATGCCATTTGCCTACGTAAGAAATCGTTCCTCCACAAGAATGATTCCTGATGACCATATCAAAAAATGACATAGATACATAGAAAAATACATAAATATACATAAACATTAGCATAAAAAAATCATGATCCATGATGACCCTGTCAGATAACATCGTACATACATACAAACTTATATGCATATAATCATTAGCATAAAGCAATCATGATCACAACATAAATACTAGATATCAAGCTCGAGGTTAAGAGAACTTCCTTTATTCATGAACAACATTGAGAACCATTGTTCCCAACTTATTCAAGCCATCCGACATCACAAGTCCATTTACTTTACCTTTTATGTTACCTTTTTCCTACCTATCTTGCCATCATCCATTTACACCAATGGGCCCAACTGGTTGAACTGGCTGTCAAAGTCTGACCCTCTATTGCACTTACTCATGCACAAATCTTCATCTAAATCTTATATTACCTTTTCGTTACCACAAATCTCTCCCGAGCTCCATCAACTTTCCTCTTTCCCAAACAATTCCCAAGACTCAAAACATAAAAGGAAAGACAAGAAAAAACTAAGAAGAAAACCATGAAAGTCAATAACAATATGACACAACTTTAAAGTGGTAAATCATTGCACCAGACATAGACAAAACCACAATCAATCTCAACAATTCATAAAAGACCAAAAGTACAAGATTGGCAACAGATACCATGATTCAATCCCCATGGGTTCCCAAGGAAACGTCAACCTAAGCCTTCTTCACAATTTCATGGCAATTTCTTTTGCCATGAAATCCCCTACATCATACTACCATAAAGACATGAATCTTAGTGTACGGATATAAAATAAAAATACACCAATTACCTTATCTTATTATGCCAAGTACGCTACCTTGTAGCTGAACACATATGTGCCATGGCTCAAGGGACTCCAATTCCTTTGACAGATCTACCTATAACTAGAAATTGGTTGATACACCTGTGAAATACATTTCTATGAATATAACACATATCCACATAATGTCAGACAAAATAAAGGTTAATAATACTTCCTGTATGCGAGACACTCATTCATTTGGAATTAGGGGTTCCAAACATAGCCAAAGGAATTATTGTCCAATTCCTTTCTTTTACCCTTTTTAACTTGTTTCAATTGAGGCTTACTATGTATTGTCACATCAACCAATTGTTAGTTATATAAACACATCAAGTGTTACCTTGTCACGCTAATATCTAACATGTTACCCTGCAACTTCTCACACATGTCAACCACATGTTCCAAATATCAATACAATCATATCTATCAATTTGAAATCAACCTTTACCAAGAGTAACAATCATGTCATAATTCCTAGTCAACTCATAGTCCTTAGAGACAATGCTACAACTATCTCCTACTATGCTCAAGTACATATCAGCTGTCTCGACACATATGTGTTAGTACAATCCTCTTAAAACAAGATCATTGGAACACATACTCATATTATGCAACTCATCAAAATTTCAACCTACTTTTAAACATAGCATGTTAAATAAATCAACTAGATGACATAATAAACACCAAATAGACGACATAATAAAGAATGAAGCAACAAGTATACTACATAAGAAAACTCACACCTCAATGTATCTCATGGGAGGCTATCTTGTATGCACAATCAATCTAGTTAACAAGATATAACTTTACAACATGTCAACTCAAAGATAAATAAGATCACAATATCCATAACACTAACTGACTGACATGTTTTCATCATAAATCGTAAGAATTTATCGTTCATGAATAACAACCATGTGTGCAAAGTCATCACCAATATGTGGGCTCGTACCTGAATATCGTAACCATAACCATATGCATAGTCCAATCCAATTTAGCATGATACATATAACATCAACATATTAATGTTATAACCCTAATCGTCAAGTTAACAAACATATAAAAAAATCAGTTAACATATAACATGATCATCAACAACATATAGCATGACCATCAAGTTGTCTAACATAAAACAAAAATATCAATGCATACAACCACAAGTATTGTTACTATCATTCATGACACATCTGCATGTGACTATACTAATCAACTATCATCTATCATGAATGTAACCATAACATCAAAATACATGTTCATAAACCTCATGTATATAGACCTAATGCATATAAAATTCCTTGACATACATACCTGCATGCCAAACATACAATACTTGTATGACGATCTACTATTACCCCAAATTCCAATGTTGCAACCTCATTATAATGATCTGCATCTCCTGTTCTATCTCAGCCAACACATTAGCATCATAACAACCAATAGCATCATGATGACCTAAATTTCATACCATGATCTCACAAGGCATGTTTGACCTACTATTCAAACATAACTATAACCAATACCATACATGCATGAAAAATGCATCTAGACATATAAGACATGAGTGAAAAACCATATACACACCATTCTAGGTAGAGTCCAGTCATCAATGCATCACCATATCAACTACACAAACCATGACCTCATGCATGACAACAACAACCACCTCACGTGCATTTGATAACATGTGAACACTAACGTGCATAACAATTCATAATCAACCATACAAACATGAAGACATACTCTATGAGAACACCTTAAACCTTCACATGGAAACATCACTACAACCATGATCAATACCATGCAAATGCAACAAGCACATGGACGACATGCATAAGGAACACTTATGCAACCAACAAGAAAGCATGATCAACGCATAGCCCAAGGAGAGCGCAACCACACTCTGATACCACTCTGTAACAACCTCGTCCCACATCTACCCAAGTAGCCAGCCAGTCGGGGTAAACATGCAATGAGAGGCTACTATGATATGGTTCAACCTCCTAGATAACCTTAAGGAATTGGAAGCAACAAAAATAAAACACACAGACCTCACTCAGGTGCTTGAGGACCCCTAGGAGCTAATCCACCACTCCAGGTGCCCAAACCCTAAGTTAACCCAACATTTAGATGAATTAAACCCAAATTCACTCCCATGACAAGGCATGCATGCAACTGCAACCCTATAGTCACTCTCATAGGCTTGCTTGCCAGTAACCAAAGACCTAATTTGTCAGTTCTATGCCAACGACTCCAGGATTTGAGCACTTTTTCAAGCCCAAAGCCCAGGTCACTTCCCATAATTGAACCATCTCTTCAAATCAGTAAAACAACATGGAAATGATAGTACTAAATAAAATACTTGTTCAAGACCTTGACTGGACCCATACTAGCCATGACAAACATTTTTTCAAACACTTAGTAAATATGTAACCTACAGGTGTAAATAAAATATCTAAGCATAGGGGTCTCATATTTATCTGATATTCGCTATGAATCATTGTCTCCTTATCACATTAGCTGTCATTTCATCCATTAGGTCATAAATACATTGATCATTCAATAACAAGTAAGAACATGAGGAGAGACACTCATGGTTGTTGTCATAAAACATGTAACTAACCAGCATAATAGGGACAAAAATATCAATGAACTCACAACCATATAAACCACATATAATCCATCATAATAATCATAGAAATACAAGGATAAATAACCTTTCATTAATGATGCAAAATCCAAAATCGGGATGGGACTTCCACTTTCCACCAGACCATAGAATGGCTAAGCCAAATCTCTCTTCAACCATTCACCCCTGTGCCATATTCCAAGCTTGAATGTGAGATCTCATAGAACACATCAATCGAAACTCATCTAGGGCTTCCAAGGGCCATCTACCTCAACCCATCATACAATGCTTCCACCTCACAGTTGGACATCACAAAACCATTATCAGATCATTCTCTATCCCAACCATTCAGGGCTCCAGAGAATTTGTGCAACCCAGCTACGAGACTTGTAACTCAACCCACAACTTTTACAAGGCTCCAGAGCATTTGTCCAACCAAGGCTACAGGACTAGTAAATCAACCCACCAATGGCTCCAAAGCGTTTTTCCAACCCAGGCTACGAGACTAGTAACTCAACCCAAGTTGTTCCAGGGCTCCAAAGCGTTTGTCAAACCAAGGTTATGGGACGAATAACTCAACCCAAGCTAAGGAAACATGAGAACCAACCAGAAACACAACAAGGAAATAGACCCATAATCACCACGGTTATTTAGGAAATGGCAAGGCTAGGCAATCCATTGTCAATACATGCAATCCTCCATGCCAATGACAGATCACAACAAAAAATCTAGATGCATATGCCATGCATGCCAAACTAGTGAAGGAAACATACATGTAACTCGGTACCTGCAAGCAAAACTGATGTAGTTGTTGATCCTGATGCCCTCTTGTGCTTTCCTGCTCTTCCTTTACCTTCTTTCTCTAATAATCCAAGTATGCCACACCCTCTAAGAGTGCTACAAGAAAACTCTAAGTCTCCATGAGTATGAGAGAGAGCTCCAACAGTAAACTAACCAAGACTTGCTCATTGATCATCAAAAGCCTTTTTATTAATGAGGCCTCTATTTTCTTCATTTTCCATTAATTTCCATCATTTTCCTCCTCACATGCAATATGTGACCTTTCACCCTCCTTTTCTCCTAATGTCCATTATTTTCATAAATAATATGCCTCATTCCTTTCCAAAACATTAGCCATTTCCTTTGCCAATTTCCTTAGCCATAATAAACCGAATCAACACCCACTAGGATGTTTCCCCTACGATTCAACTTCAAATACATGTCCCATTACCATGTCATTATTTATATTTTTACATGGAATTTTTACTAGGGCCGTTACACCATGTTTGACCATGATTGACAATAATTGATGATGGTTGACCATGGTTGATTTCCATATTGAGACAATCTTTCTTACAATGTGAAGCTCGACCATGGTTCACCATGATTGTCATAATGCAATGTTGGACCATGGATGACCATGGTTCACTGTGATTGTCATAATGCCATGTTGGACCATGGATGACCATGGTTCACCATGATTTTAAACCTAATAGATTTATATTAAATCCTAGGATTAATATTATAAACCCTATGAATAATATTATACCCTATGAATAATATTGTACCCTATGAATATGAACTCTTGAATTAATAAACCTAAGGGATTGATATTATAAAACAAAGGGAATAATATAACCAATGGATTAATACTAAAAACCCAAGGGAATAATATTAAACCCAAGTGATTAATATTATAAACCCAAGATATATAAACCCTAAAATAAACATGGTTGACGATGGCTGACTATGGTTGATTTTCATATGGAGACAATCTTTGTCCCAATGTGACGTTAGACCATGGTTTATTTCCATATTGAGACAATCTTTGTCACAATGAAATGTTGGACCATGATTGACCATGATTGATTTTCATATCGAGAAAATCCTATGATAAACACTAAGATAAATATTATAAAACAAGGTATATAAATGTTATAATAAATATTATAAACTCTAAAATAAACATGGTTGACTATGGTTGATCCATATATTCAGACAATCTTTGTGACAATATCACATTGGACCATGGTTGACCATGTTTGATTTTCATATTGAGATAATCTTTGTCACAATGCGATGTTGGGCCAAGGTTAGCCATGGTTGACCATGGTTGACCATGATTTATTTTCATATTGAGACAATCTTTGTCAAAATGTGATGTTAGACCATGCTTGACCATGATTGACCATGCTGGACGATGGTTGACAATCGTTGACCACGATTGATTTTCATATTGAAACAATCTTTGTCACAATGTGACATTGAACCATTGTTGACCATGGTTGAGCCTTTTTATAAAATAAATCTTGACCATGCATAATATTTAAGTTCAATTAAACTTAAACCTAAACTTTCACTATTGTCAACCATAGTTAAACATGATTCACTATAGCTGACCATGGTTTTAATATCGTTTGGTTGTGCTTGACCATATTTTGACTATAGTGTCTTAATAGTTGACCATGATTTCACTATGGTTACCATTCAAATAGTGGTTGTTGAGGCTCAACCATGGTTTGTCTATGACTAACTGTGACCATCCACTATAGGCATCCATGGTCAACAACGACCATTCACCATAGTTCAATATAGTTCACTATGGTTGACAATGGATCACTTAATGATAGGTCATGATGTCCATGGTAACTATGGTTCACCATGGTAGTCATGTTGACTATTATTGAATATGATGCCCATGCTAACTATAGTTGAACATGTCAACAATACTCAACCATAATTAACATGTTGTAATGGATATATTAATTTATAGGTAAGATATTGTGAAATAATATATTATCAATATACCATTAATATTATATTAAAATTTTATTAAAGCTATTTAAATGTTTCAAAAATGTTTTCTCCATTTGTTAATATTATATTTTATTAAAGCTATTTAAATATTTCAAAACAGTTTTCTACATTTGTTGATATTATTATTAATGTTATAATTAAATATTAATCATATATTAAACGCTAAATATTTTATAGTGTATTATGTAAATATTATATCAATTAAACTTAACTAATTAATATAATAAGTAAAGTATTATTAAATTAATGTAATTAATAAATAAATTAATAATTAATTATTAATAAATTTAAATTTATTATTATAATTAACAAAATATTAACTATTAATTAACAATCCATTAATTAATTTATAATAATTTATCACTTAATAATAAGTGATTTATGATAATTAATTATTATTAATTATTATAATTAATTAATAATTGTAAGCATGGTGGAGAAATACCAATAAAATGCATGGTCCAAAAGATAGATAAAACACAACATATGTGAGAGTATAAACAGAATATGAAAAGCACTCATTTGCATGCATGATTTTGACACTATTCATATGCCTTTTAAAAATGAAAAAGAAGTCTATCATTTCACTTATCTCTCTAAAGATAAAGGTACTCATTAAGAAGTCAAATATTCTTCATATCCCTTTTAGTTCAATTACTTCATCCACTATCCATTTATCCACTATCCACTCTACCATTGACAAAAATTGAACATGACATTGATTCATTATTTTTTTCAACTAGGTTGAGTTTAAGTGGCCTTAGTTTCAATATTGGATCAATTTGAATATGGGATAAAAAACCATTTCTTTAACTGTAAGATGTTGGTAACTGGAAACAAAACTCATTTGTATAATTGTAAGATCCTGGTAGTAGGATTATAGGATATTTCAGTTTTTAGCTTTTTAAGTCTTCACCTCTGATTTTCAACCTCAACTTTCTTTCATCACATTTAAACATCAAATTTAAACACATAACATTCTGACTAAAATTTATACAAATCAATACATTTGTAGCTTAAACATTTATTTCAACAATTATTTATCAAGCTGGAAATATATATATATATATAGATAACCTTATCAAATTTAAACATGTAACATAATCTGACTAAAATTTATACAAATCAATACATTTGTAGCTCAAACATTTATTTCACCAATTATTTATCAAACTGGAAACATATATATAACCCTTTCCAAGACCATTCCCCGTTAACAGGTCCATTGCAACAGCAATCATATTATGATGATTCAAAAGTTTTTTCACCCATTATGATTTTGCCTCTCTTATTATTCCCTGCCTACGACAACGAGACTATAGTGATCAATAGTCTATTGATTTCATATTAATTTATCGATCCATTTATCCAATGTTTTTAAAAAACATTATGTCAAAAAAAAATTATTCAAAGTTTTGTTTTGGAAGTCTTACTGCTTGGTTTCGTTTTCATATCCAATTGAAACTGTGCCTTTTAACATATCCTAAGTTGCTAAATCCAGTGTATTTCTTCTTTGTTTCTTGGAAAGCTTCAATGAAAGTTATACGACAAGTCCTTTCCTGAGGCGATCCTAGCCTTACATCTGGATACATCAGGGTAGGCTTGGCAACTGGTTTCCGGTTTTAGGCCCCAACTGGCTCACATGCTCCCTCCTTGGTGAAAACTTTATAGAGGCTTGAACTTCACCGGGTTCTAAAAATATTCACAGAAGCTTGAACTTCACCAGGTTCTAAAAAAATTCACAGAAACTTGAACTTGCAACTAGTATATTGGGAAACAAGCAAGATGAAAGGCTCGATAGTGTAGTGGTTGATTACTGTGGGTAAAAGACACAGAACCAGGTACAACTGCTAATTAAAAATTTTTCTCATGAATTTGTAAAGTTACATGTACTTGTTAAATCTTCTCGTATGTTATTAATCCTTCACGTTTTAAGAGATTAAATTTCAAGCAATATCTTTTCTGGCAAGTCACTTGTAACGTACAACTTAGGGTTGAATAATAAATGCATATATATCCCAGCTTTATAAGTTCATTGCTCACCTTAAATGTTCAAGTTTTAATGATAATGGGCTTGAAGTGGCTTCACACTGCAACCTTTTAAGGTTTTTGTTACTCATAACTTTTGGACTAAATTTTGCAATTCTTAAAGTACCTCACTGTCTACTTTTCTTTTTAACAGAAACAAGTTTAATTGCACTTTTCCTTTTAACAGAAACAAGTTTAATTACAGTAAATAAAAAGGAAGATTCTCTAGCTATATTTACTCCCTAAGGCGTTTCCATTTGAAATGAATTGCTGCCCTGGCAGTTGCCGTGTCCTATTGTCCACCTTAGATTTGTGTTGTTAGACGATTCAACCAAATTTGATCGTTGATCAAAAACTGTTCATTAAACTGAAACGTTCATGAATTTTCATGTGGCCGTTCTCGCTCCATGACACTGAAACGGTTCGTGAATTTTCGTATCGCCGTTCCTGCTCCACGGCCGTGTACATATTTACCAGCTTCTGCGTCTCTTTGCTTTCAGCGTCCTCTTTTCCGTTCTCTGTTTTATTTTGTTCTGTTTTATGATAAGTGCTGTGAATAGGTCAGTTCAGTAGGTAATTTTAAGAAATGTAAGGACACTTCATGATTTTGTGGGTTGTTCGTGTTAAGTGCTGAAAATCCAAGGCCGTGTGAGCCAAGGGAAAATCCATGAGGGACATGAATAATCTGACTACGCATTAAATCTCGAAATTACCCAGATGAAATGTAGTGTTCCCATGATTCATAATTGTTGATATAAATTATTTGGGATTCTTCATTTGGTGAATTGAACAAGCAGAGGATCCGACATGGCAGAAGTTCTGCTGCCAAACAGCTCAAGGTACGTCTTCTGGATTTCATACTTTTGTTAGAATCGATTTATCCATTATTAGATGGTCTATTTGTTCAAAATCTATAATCTCATTCTCTGCTATACTGGTGGCTTTGCCCCATATTTGTTTTCATTGATGCGTATGGAGGAATAAAGAAGCATCAGCATCCTGGTAATTATTATTTTTATACATTTGGTTTATTTACTTTCTTGGAGTGGTGGCAGCTTCAGAGATTTTATTCAGCTGGCAAATAGAGTCCCCATTGATCGTTTCTCTCTGTTCTTGGAACGGATCATCATCAAGCTTGCAAAGGTATGACAGTTACTTCGAATCTCCAATTTTATTTTTTTGTTCATGCCTGGAAATTATTCCGAAAATTTAAATATACTTACCCCAGTGCCTAAACAGTAAACTTCTCTGCACATTTGTGCTGGAGTAAATAGCTACTCATTTGTTTGTGTAAATTCTTGTGTTGTTTTTATCTTTTTTTTAATTCTTCAAATCTGCCGTGTACTGATCATGTGTATTAGAAGTAGTTTTTTATTTTATTTTTTTAATTTAATAGATCTTAATAATCTCTTTCGATAAATTGGGATCATTGACAGTTTTAGGATATGGAGCATTTAAATTGACAAAAAATTGACACTCTCAGGGGCATCCAATCTCACAAATTGCACCCAAATCAGTGTCAAGGCAGTTTAACTTTTAAAAAGAAAGGTTTTAATCGATTTCTGACGATTTAAATGTTTTGAATATAAATCCCTTTTAAACTCTTTCATTTTTTTCAAAGGTAAGCGTTGTTGGACGATTTCTGCAATCAGCAAAAAAAGGTAATCTCGAAGCCGGATCCGAATATATGTCCTTGCGCAATTTATAGGTACTCTCAGTCGTCAAATATCCTTGGGCACTTTAAGCGTTACAATCCTTGCTGGTTTATATTGAAATAAAGGAAAAAGCTATTAAAAAATTAATAAACCAATCAGATGGATTGAATGGCTTTTCAGAAATTATACTAATTATCGTCTTTGGCCTTTCTTGAAATATCTGTGAATGCTTGAAAGATTAGGATTTATAACCAATGCTTTAGTCTCCCTTCTCATTTTCCATGGGTTCAGACGCCACAATAATGGCTTTCACAGCCTAGGTGCTCCTCCTAGTGTTTTCAGCCCAGGCTCAAGGAAAACAGGAAATCGCCCTTACCAGAAAGAGAGCCTAAGATTAGTGAATCCCTTATTTAATCTTTTGCATTCCAGACGATATGAATAATGCCTATATCATTTGCACGGTCTGCGAAGTTAAAGGGAAAAACTCTTTAGCTATTTTGTTCTGGATACCCAAAGCCCGAGCCTTATCCACATGATTGGAGGCTCAATCGTATTCTTACGTATTAATGACCCCTTGATCAGGCGCACTCAATTCCCTCCACCATTTTCAGTGATTCTCTTTCGAATCTTGGCAACTAAAATCTCGAAATTAACTGATTTTTCATATTGCAAATTTAGGGGAAAAAAAATATTTTACAGCAGTTTACGGTCAACGGGTTTGCAGATTTGGATTGTTAAGGTTGAAAACTGTAAAACTCCTGAAATTAATAGATTTGTTTGTTAACATAAAAACTATTATTAAAGGGTTTACAGATATGGGTTGTTAAGATTAAATCTGCCCACTTTCAGAGCAAAATAGCAAATGATCAATTGCTGAAATAGGCAAATTCGTTGAGCAAAATTGATTCGGAGACCTCAAAACGAAACCCTTTAATATTATAGTTTTCAATTACTGAGAATGTGGTTAATGTGTTAGAATTGCAGCTTCTCGATTACCAATTGATTTCTGCTAAAAGTATTAAAGAAACGAGGCATCAAATTAGAAAAAAGTTAAGCAGTTGAAGAGACGAAGAATGTGCCACTATAATGTTGTAAACCAGACTTCTGAAAAATGCTAATCACCACAGCGCCCTTGCAGGTCGCAGGTAAGAATGAATTTCTGGAATAGCAAGGATTTTAATCCAATAATGCCGCCTACAGTAAAGGCCTCCAGACATGACACCGAAATATTACAGGGAGGACGTTACCGCATCTCGCATTTTTCTTATCACATCCTTTGAAGTTTACTGGCATCTTCCCTGTCACATCCTTGAACCTAAAGCGAGATTTAGGATTGGCTGGCATTTGATGCTAACGTGCCATAAAAGACTTTGCGAGTTTACGAGATATATCGATAGGAATCTACAGAAAACACATATGTGGATATTGTTTAGCTTACAGCCGTGCGCTACACTGAACTGTCATGGATAACATCAACAGCTCGTCGGAATCTTTCTGGAAAATCTCCTAAAATTACGTTTTATTACAATAATAATATTTGCAAGCTGTTCATTGACATATAGTGTAGCCTTCGTCGTAATCTTCTGAAAAACCTCTCAAAATAACGTTTTATTAAAATAATACTCTTTCCAAATTGTTCAGTAAGATCTGGCGTATCTCCGATCTCTGATCTTTAGGTTGCACTGACCTATACAGAACACTATGTTACCAGAAACGAGAAAACTGACCTATACGGAACACTATGTTACCAGAAACAAGGGAAACTAAACGAGAAACAACAACTGGACGAGAAACGAAGTTTGGAGGTTTAGCATTCAAGAAACTAGGAGAGAGAAAAAAACCAGAAAAATGTGAAAAACATAAAACGAAGCACACATCATCTACATTTTGCAATAATGTGGTTTATAAGTAGTTGCTCATAGGCTTTCGTTGTTTACATAGACCATTCTCAAATATTCATAGTGAGAAACAAAGCTTGTGTTGCTTACATAGTTCATTCTCAAATAACCATGTTTGATCCTTTAAGAGTGAAGAAACCTTTGGCATTGAACTCAAGCTTAACTTGACCTTTCCATTTCCATTTGATTTGGACCTAGTGAGAGTGAGATTTTTTTGAAGGCCATATCCCTAGAAATTTCCTCATGAGTACATGATCTAGCATATCATGTGTATATTCTCCCATATTATTTGAGCAGACCTCAAATTTGGGCTATATTGTAGTATTTGGTAAGCAACTACTAGGATGTAGTTTCCCTAGTGGGTAATAGGATGGTGAAGATCAAATTGAGCTCCATTGGGATTGGGGGATTGAGCCAAAAGTAGAGGGTTGTTTTGTATAGTGAAGGTAAACTACATTGAGTATATTCTCCCATATTATTTGAGCTGACCTCAAATTTGGGCTATATTGTAGTATTTGGTAAGCAATTACGAGACAAAACCTAAAAAAAATTACTATCAAACTTTATAGTTAATCCATTATAATAATAATTAATCTTTATAATAATAAAAATAATATATAATGTAACCATGTGCATTTAAATTTATAGTTTTGTATAAAAAGACTATTATTAAATATTAAATACAATAAAACTATATAAAAAAATCTACACTAAATACACTTTTAAATAAAATTAATACAGAAATTAAGAAAACATAATTAAAACATTAAAAAACATAGCAAGAGACAATGTTGTTAAAATTTCTAAATAGACAATATTGTGTAAGAAATTTTAGGCTAAATACAGTAGACCATGAAACCACCTCAATAAATTTAGATTGGGCCCAAAGTTACAATGAAACCAACATTACAAACTAGCCAGAGGAGGGGCTGCTGCCGCAGATTGGCTTGTTTCCTGCCCGCCCACTCATTGTTTTGACAATTGCCCACTCACTGTTTTGACAATTTGTACGATAAAATAATAACCATGAATTAACTCTTTAATATCTTGCATTAAAATTTGTTTTGCAGATTTAACTGGAATTGGAGAAGGGGCTGCTGCGGGGGATTGACTTTCATTGAAGGAGGGGCTGCTGCGGTGGATTGGCTTTCGTTGAAGAAGGCGCTCTGGCGGATTAACATTGTGCGAAATTCAAAATATGTGAGTCCGCCCACTCATTGTTTTGACGATTAAAATCGTAGTAATAAATTTTACTAAATAAACATATATATAATATAAGAAAAAAAGGCTCTTAACTGAAGCTACAAATTTGTCCTACAGATTTCATAGTTATATTTTATATTATATATTTTAATTTTAATTTAGATTTATTAGCTATATCTTATATTACATATTTTAATTTTCAATTTATTAGATATCTTTTTAACCTATTTTAATTTTAATGACTTTGTGTTATCTTTTTATTAAATATCTTTTTTAACATGTTAATTTTAGTGACTCTCATATTACATCTTTTAATTCTAAATTTATAAGTCATATTTTTTTACCTATTTTAATGAATTTAAACCTAATTTTGAAATTTCTAACGTGTTGCAGTCAAATTTGCTCTCATTTGCTTCTTTTGTACTAAAATCTTCGTAGTATGTTGATTAAGTCAACTCCTAGGGAATGAGAGAGTCGTCCTTTTGTGCAGTAAAGGATGGATTAATGGGAATGGAGTGAGGAAATGGAGGGCAACCAATATTTAAGTAATGGATTAATGGGAATGGAGTGAGGTAATGGAGGGCAACCAATATTTAAGTAATAATATTTAACAAGCTATAACCTCAGCTCATTAATGCTGGCTGTAATTAACAAGGCATAAACTCATTAATGCGCACCGATAGATAATGTACATACAGCCGCCATTAATGGGTGTATAGACTAGGAAATAGGTATATACAAATTTTTACTTATTTTATTCCTCATGGATTTGAATACAATCTTTCAATTAATGCCCGGGGAATTTTGAAGATTTGAATACAATCTTTCAATTAATGCCCGAGGAATTTTGAGGAGGAGACCAGGGGTGCTACAATATAAATAAAATATTTTTCAACAAAAAAGATTTGCAGTGTGTCATAGTAAAATAGCTCCAAAGACAGCAATCTGAGAGGAAGAACAAATGGCTTTCCTTTAGTGCCTACCTAAAATGGATTTCCATTAATAAGGAACGGAAATGGATTTCCATTAATAAGGAACGGAGGGATTTCAATTATATTATTTTTCTACACAAGAATATCATTTATTGTGAGATAAAAAAGTTTATAATATACATTGACAATGATGTAGACCAAAAGGGTTGTATATACAAAGATTTGCGGGGATTTCAATTATATTATTTTTCTACACAAGAATATTATTTATTGCAAGCTAAACAAGTTTATAACATACATTGACAATGATGTAGACCAAAAGGGTTGTATATACAAAGATTTGCATGGTATGTTTTCTGGAGGGTATGTTTAGCACCCCAGGTGCCTCCTCTTAGGCTATGTGAACTTGTCTTCTTTATGATTGACTCTACTAACCATATCAACAAGAATAGGAATGAATTGAATTTTAGCAGTGTCCACAGACTAAGCTGGGAATATATTGTACATTTGTTTTGCATCGTTGTTTTGCATTGTTTTGACAATTGCCCACTCATTGTTTTGACAATTTGTAGGATGAAATAATAGCCATGAATTAACTCTTCAATATCTTGCATTCAAATTTGTTTTGCAGATTTAACTGGAATTGGAGAAGGGGCTGCTGCGGCGGATTGACTTTCATTGAAGGAGGGGCTGCTGCGGTGGATTGGCTATCGTTGAAGAAGGGGCTCTGGCGGATTAACATTGTGCGAAATTCAAAATATGTGAGTCCGCCCACTCATTGTTTTGACGATTAAAATCGTAGTAATAAATTTTACTAAATAAACATATAATTATAGAAAGAAGCTCTTAACTGAAGTCAAATTTTCCTACAGATTTCATAGTTTATATTATATATTATATTTTAATTTTAATTTAGATTTATTAGCTATATCTTATATTACATATTTAAATTTTCCATTTATTAGATATTTTTAACCTATTTTAATTTTAATGACTCTGTGTTATCTTTTTATTAAATATCTTTTTTAACATGTTAATTTTAGTGACTCTCATATTACATCTTTTAATTCTAAATTTATAAGTCATATTTTTTTACCTATTTTAATTTTAATGAATTTAAACCTAATGTTGAAATTTCTAACGTGTTGCATTCAAATTTGCTCTCATTTGCTTCTTTTGTACTAAAATCTTCGTAGAGTGTTGATTAAGTCAACTCCTAGGGAATGAGAGAGTCGTCCTTTTGTGCAGTAAAGGATGGATTAATGGGAATGGAGTGAGGAAATGGAGGGCAACCAATATTTAAGTAATGGATTAATGGGAATGGAGTGAGGTAATGGAGGGCAACCAATATTTAAGTAATAATATTTAACAGGCTATAACCTCAGCTCATTAATGCTGGCTGTAATTAACAGGGCATAAACTCATTAATGCGCACAGATAGATAATGTACATACAGCCGACATTAATGGGTGTATAGACTAGGAAATAGGTATATACAAATTTTTACGTATTTTATTCCTCATGGATTTGAATACAATCTTTCAATTAATGCCCGGGGAATTTTGAAGATTTGAATACAATCTTTCAATTAATGCCAGAGGAATTTTGAAGATTTGAATACAATCTTTCAATTAATGCCTAGGGAATTTTGAAGAGGAGACCAGGGGTGCTACAATATAAATAAAATATTTTTCAACAAAAAAGATTTGCAGTGTGTCATAGTAAAATAGCTCCAAAGACAACAATCTGAGAGGAAGAACAAATGGCTTTCCTTTAGTGCCTACCTAAAATGGATTTCCATTAATAAGGAACGCAAATGGATTTCCACTAATAAGGAACGGAGGGATTTCAATTATATTATTTTTCTACACAAGAATATCATTTATTGTGAGATAAAAAAGTTTATAATATTCATTGACAATGATGTAGACCAACAGGGTTGTATATACAAAGATTTGCAGGGATTTCAATTATATTATTTTTCTACACAAGAATATCATTTATTGTGAGATAAAAAAGTTTATAATATTCATTGACAATGATGTAGACCAACAGGGTTGTATATACAAAGATTTGCAGGGATTTCAATTATATTATTTTTCTACACAAGAATGTCATTTATTGCAAGATAAACAAGTTTATAACATTCATTGACAATGATGTAGACCAAAAGGGTTGTATATACAAAGATTTGCATGGTATGTTTTCTGGAGGGTATGTTTAGCACCCCAGGTGCCTCCTCTTAGGCTATGTGAACTTGTCTTCTTTATGATTGACTCTACTAACCATATCAACAAGAACATGAATGAATTGAATTTTAGCAACGCCCATAGACTAAGCTGTGAATATATTGTACATTTGTTTTGCATCGTTAAAAACTATATAGCCTAACAAACATTGGCCTCAATGCTAACCCATAATAGACATTGGCATCCTTCACATTCACATTCCAGTGGAGAGGAAGAGCAGTTCCTCTATAGCAAATGTTGTTGAGCATGGGCCCTATAGCCTAACAGACATTGGCCTCAATGCTAACCCATAATAGAGATTGGCATCTTTCACATTCACATTCTAGTGGAGAGCAGTTCCTCTATAACAAATGTTGTTGAGCATGAGGCCCTTCTATAAAAAATTTGAATAAGATCATCTACATATAGAAGAAACTTTACCACATAGCTTGCTAGATGAACCCCTTCTCCATCTGCTTTGCTTAACCAAGCTTCCAACTTATCAATATATAAACCAAACAACATGGGGAAAGGGCAAGGAAACAGAGGTAGGAGAAGGGAATGCTAAAGGCTTCGACAAATGCAAATATAAATATTAAGCATTATGCAGTAATTCAATTATTGAGAAAAGTCTTTTGGTAGAAATCACATAACATAAATTTTTGGCCGATGCATTTCGAACCAACCAGTGTGGTTCATCATCTGGACCTAATGATGAACCACACTGGTTGGTTCGAAATGCGTCGCCCAAAAATATCTCTTATGTGATTTCTACATAAAGATTTTTCTTATTCATTATGGATCACAAAAGCTTGAATTCAAAAATTCAATTATTGGTTTACTCTTTCTATCTTTATCTCTTGAAAGAACAGTGTTTACTGGAAAGTATGCCTTGGAGATTTCTTCGGTGGTGTACAGGAAATGGAGGCTTGACGAACAAGGGTTACTTGCAGATCTCGTGAAAAGGTAATCATAATTGTTGTTGTGCATACACCATGGAGTTAAAGACTAAAATTTATTTAGGTGAGTGATCTAATTACTGTGCACAATTGACCTATCATTACTTGGTTGGTGAACTTTCCAAGGACCAGTTTTCAATGTTGGGCTTCTCCCAATTTATTATAAATATGGACGATCTCCTTATAATTATACTGTATCTCTCTGTATACAAATTTTTTCTTTTAGTCAGTTCTGTTTTTTACTGTAATGTGTTATGTATGGAATTCAAACTCTGGTATGATGCTGTGCTGATTTGTGCTCTTTGTTTTCTAAACAGTAATCAATACTGTTTAAAATCTGAGCCTCATCTTTATGTCAACCATTTGAATTTTTATTAACATTTTTACGTGAATGTGGCTACAACTTGACAGGGGTATGGTAGTGGTGGACTCATCAATGCCTTACGGGCTGAAGCTGATTATCAAAGACTACCCTTACGCTGTGGATGGATTGGAGATATGGTTGGCAATAGTTTCATGGGTTAAGGAGTACCTATCCTTGTACTACCAAAATGATGATGCAGTGAAATCTGATACAGAGCTGCAAGCATGGTGGAACGAAATCAGAAATGTTGGTCACGGAGACAAGAAGGATGAGACATGGTGGTACAACATGGACAGCGTGGAAGAAGTTGAAAAGGCAATAACGACAATCTTATGGGTGGCCTTAGCTCTTCATGCTGCAGTTAATTTTGGGCAATGCCCTTACGCCGGATACATGCCTAGTCGTCCCACCATAAGGAGAAGGTTCACAATGTTGTATCATTTCTTTCACCTCTTCCATTACAATATAATAGTATTTTCTAATAACACCATAGATAGGTAGCATATGGAAAAATTACATCTCGGAAGACAAGAAAAAAAAGAAAACAAAACAAAAACTTTAAAATAACATACAAAAACATGTTCACATAAACAAAACAACAACATGGATAATGGATAACCTCTACAAGACATTACTATTATTTACCAAATAGCCATATTCGAATACACATAACCAATCATTTCAAGTATAACTCATTACCATCCACCCTAGCTTTCAACAATGTCCATTCATATGTTGCTTTTTTTCCACACACTACTATTATTTACAAAATATCCATATTCAAAATACACATAAGTAATACTTTCAACTCTAACTCATTATCATCCACCCTTTCTTTCAACAATCTCCATTCACATGTCGCTATTCTTCCACAAACTATTATTATTTACAAAATATCCATTTTCAGAATACACATAACTAACTATTACAATTGTAACTCATTATCATCCACCGTTGTTTTCAACAATGTCCATTCACATGTCCCTATTCTTCCCCACTCTATGCTATTCTTCCCCACTCTATGCCTTACGGCGTTTCCTTTGCAACATAAGGTGCAAATGCTAGTCGTAGGCATTTTGAATGCAAACAAGAACATAAAGTCTAAATAATGGTTATAAATAATACCTCTTTGATTTGAATATGAAGATAATCATAAAGATTTTGACTACACATGGACCGAAGCTCTACATTGTGGTTATTAAAAGCCCCTTTCATTTGAATCAATAAATCATTCTCTAAGCTCGTCACTTCCTTTTCATGGCTCTAAATATCTAAATTTTCATTATTATACTTGTCTTACTCTAGAAAATGCAAAGAAAGTGTAGATTGAAGGCATTTCTTACTAGTGCAAATATGTTGTTGAATCAATTTAAGTACTGTAGTCTTTCTACGTTGGTTTCTACATCCATTATCTGCTCTATGATATGCGTAATGGAAAACTGTGTAGAACGTGTCAGATCATACTGAGAAATCAAACAAAATACATTGTTGCTAATATTTGCAGATGGAAATGTTGGTATGAAATTTGGAACGTGTACAAATATTGCATAGTCACACGCCTTGAATACAACAAGCAGATCACTATTTCTGGAAAATTACTTTAGCGATAACCCAAATTTACCTGAATCTTGGTTGGACAATTCTTCTCAATTATCCAACATGTTAATTGTGTATATCTTGAATCAGGTGTCTTCCTTTGCAAGCTAGATTTCAGTGAAATGAACCAGAAGGAAATTGTTTTGATCAAACACATCGGTGGCTAGGTACAACTTCCTTGTATTTATTAATCCAAATTTGATGCCAAAGCTCTCTTCCACTTTGGAGCCGTCTCCACCACAGTGTAGTTCTTAAAACCACACTGACTGTCACTAGATCGCGAGGACCAAGCCCACCACGAGCCTTGGGGTGATATATTTTTTTCCATGATACTAGATCTAGTATTGCCATAAGATCTGTACCTAGTTGATTAAGCTTTAGCTATCATGAAAATAATTGAATTTTTGCTTATCCTTCAGGCTTCAATACTCTTGGGTTGGGTCTCAAAGATCACCAGTGATTAACATTTTCAAAGCACTGTTATTTCCTGTAGAGAAGTAATGGCATTGGTGCATCAGAACATGTAGAAAAACTCAATAGCAAGCTTATTTGTGAGTGTGGAAATATAAGCTTCTGCCAGGTCCACTAAATCACGAGTTTTCCTTTTTGAAAATGATAAAATTCGAAGGTTTAGATCTCAAACATCACCAGTAGCTAATATTTTCAACGCATTGTTATTTCCTGTAGAGAAGTAATGGTAGTGGTGCATCATAACATGTAGACAAACTCAATAGCGAACTTATTTGTGAATGTGGCAATATAAGCTACTGCTAGGTCTACTAAATCCTGAGTTTTCCTTTTTGCAAATGATAAAAGTCTAAGGGTTAGGTCTCAAATACCACCAATAACTAACATTTTCAAATCACTGTTATTTCCTGTAGAGAAGTAATGGCAGTGGTGCATCAGAACATGTAGACAAACTCGATAGTGAACTTATTTGTGAGTGTGTCAATATAAGCTACTACCAAGTCCACTAAATCACTATTTTTTCCTTTTTGCAAATGATAAAAGTTAAATTTAGTTTATGTTGTTTCTCTTCTATTAATAAACAAAAACATGTATAATATTGGAGAACTTTGTAAATAAACACGCTATGAATTCTCAATTTCTGCTATTTGAGTTGCCAGGTTCATGAATTCTGCATGGAGAATACAAACTCCCCAGTTGGGTTACATTCTGAAACATGTATAATGCCATAAATATGCATTATAGAAAATGTAAAATGTACTACCATTGCTTGCAATCCTTGTTAATATAAAAGATTGGTTGCTTATGGACAATAAACTAGAATTACACATTATTCGTTTCACAAAGTTTTTGGTTTTGTTTTGAAGTGCACACTAGAGGACGAGATTGCTACTACTATTTGTTTATTTAAAAAAATCGACACATTTTCAATATGGGCTATGAAGCATCACTATCTTGGTAAAATTGTGTTGCCATTTCTGAAAAATGATCATTAGGAATAATTTCTCATCTTTATTTTCTCTCAATGTATCACAAAAATTGATGTGTGAAATGTTTTTACATAACTCATATTTTTAATTTTTCATTATCTTGGTAAAATTGTGCTGCCTTTTCTGAAAAATTATCATTAGGAATAATTTCTCATCTTTATTTTCTCTCAATGTATTACAAGATGTGTGAAATGTTTTTACATAACTCATATTTTTAATTTTTCATGACTTTTTACAGGTCCACTTTGGCAAGGGAATGTGAAGAACAATTCTAGGTTTGCTAAATAATTAAGAGTAGAATTATATTTTGTTTGAACACCTCAATTAATGTTCCCTGTGTTCCATTCTCTGGTTGCGAGATAAATTTTCTAACAAAATCTTAGACCCCATTTTCCCAAAAGACACCCGAAGACTTGTGTGTTTCTTCTTCAACCATATACATTCTTTGGAAACTCATATTGTGTTAAATAATACAGCTCAAGTTCATTTTATTTGGAGAACTGAATAAGATCTACTATTCTTACCGTAACATATGAACTATTCCTAACCTATGTTCTATTGCTGATGCAAATTCTCAAGGCACTGGTGCTCCTACACACAACTCTATAACACACATTCCTAAACCTTAATTTTGTATTGTGTGAATAGATTTTCCTACTCTATAACACACATTCCTGAACCTTAATTTTGTACTGTGTGACTAGATTTTCCTACCCTGGACTATTTGGCAACGGGGTTTACATTTGTTTTGAAAATAATCCACACTGGAAAATTTGTGAGTTATCATACCATTTACATTGATTGACTTGAGTTTTGTTGGAAGATTATTTGTATTTATGAACAATAGCAAGGACGAACACGTTATGACAACAAATGTATGATTAAATTTGTACATGACCATAGATGTTTAGCCCACTTTTCGAAGAAAGGTGTGTGTGAAAGTTCCTTTAAAAGCCTGAATATCACTAACGACTTGAAGCTTATGTTTATGGGTTTAAATGATTAAATGGATAGGGAAATGATTAATTAAATGGATAAGTCAGTGAATCTACTTGTATGCTTCGAAATAGATTTCAAAATTTATTTTTTAAGTTCTGACATCATGACTTTGCTATTGGATTTGGATGTTTAGGATTATAGGTTCGATGGTTTTATATTGTGTATAAAGCACAAGAAGATATATGAAGTAGGATATATATATTCAAATTATATATATTTAAGTTCAAATATCTTAAATGTGACACTTAAATTGTTTCACAATATGCACAACTACATTAGTAAATGTGGTTATGTTGATGGTGTTGGATCTGCCAACATTCAGGGAAACACCCCGGTATGAAGTCTCAATTAGACCTCACACTATTTGGTGTGGGAGTCCCATCTGGTATGATGGCCCAGTTGCCATTGTCTTAAGGATTTACCTCAGCTCTTGCTTGTCAGCACAGGAGAGTGGTCTTCTTTGTCTTTGATAAGTGAGGTTCACGTGCCTCGTGAGTGTAAGTGTCACTTGTGTCAGTGGTTCTTTCACTGTAGAGGGAGAGGGTTAGAGTGAGTTCCAAGTTGGTTTGTATGAAGTCCCAACACACAACACAACAGGACATGTACATCTTTTGGAGGAGCAGTCCACACGGATGCGACAGTCACAACGTACAAGGTAAGATAACATGTACAACACTCAATGGATGAGTCCAAATAAGTGCAACGGCTGTTACACTAAGCCTCATGTGAGAGGTTAGTCTACATGGGCGAGACAATGCTAACGGCATATACAACATATTTCCATTAATATATTATGTATTACAACAATTGAAATACTTCAGATGTAGAACACAGGTTAAAGCAACATGCATCACAAGTGTTAAAGATTAGTCTTAAAACAATTACAATTCATGTGTGAAAACGTGTTGGCCTGTTAGCAGGCTTCTGAATTAAGCGAAAGTTCCAAGACACATCGTTACACTATACATCACTAACCCCGAGTGAGGGTTGCTTGAGCCACTACTTACTTCTCAAAGAAAATATTACAGAATCTCTTGGCTATGTGGGAAGAGCTGAGGTGAAAATTCATTTACATGTACAAATGAGGGGATATTTATATCCAAGGGTGAAACTAACCCTTGTGGTTGTTCAACTACCCTCATGACCATTTGACTTCCATGACTTTTAGACTTACATGACTCCATGATCATCAAGTGGATCTCTTGGACTTCCACATTACATCAAATTTATTGACAATAAAGCCCATAGTAGAGATGTGGGCGACATGTCTCATGACATGACTCGACATGACATTGCTTGTATATTTGTGCTACTGCTGGAATGCATGTCGAGCTATAGTGTTGTTGGGTGATGGATGTATTCATGGTGTAGCACATCTTCACCTCTGCATGGTGAAGTGAGTGGAGTCTACAATGCTCTTTGGTTCCGCTTGATGAAGTTTTGGCATGTTGCTCCTTGCTTACATGTTGGAAGGCTTGACAGGCTCATATGTTCGCGAAGAATGTTCATCCATTCGTCCATTGGTGAGCACATATCTTCGCATGCATCATTCATTCATCTATTGGTGAACCTATCCTTCTACATGTTCTCCCTTCATTCATCCCATTCATTGTCTTGCCATGTTTCTTGGTGTACCTGTACTTGCAGTCACTCATGACGAGATGACATCAAATCCAAAACCTCCTAGTCTACCATGAAACATGATCATTTCGGATGTAGGTGACTGGGAGAGGTAGAAAGGTTATGAAGCGGGATGATGGCTCTAGGCACTGTTAATGAAAACTTCTCAAGATTCACTGAGTGATGGAGATAGACAGTCCAAGTCGACAGCGACTGTCTGTGAGGTTTAGCTCGGCTAGAAGGCAAATTGTACAAATTTTGGGAGGGACGATCTAGGTTGCAGGAGGGCAAGGTAGGATGGATCTGTGTAGTTTGCAGAATGAGCAGGCATCAAGGGCTGGCACAAAAAATTTGCATAAATTTTTGGAGGAACAGGTCGGGTTGTAAGGATGGTCAACAAGTAGGGATTGCACAGTTTTGGGGAGGAACTTCTCGAGAGATTAGCAGCCAAAACTATGCAATTCCCAGAGGGAACTGGCAATTAGCTGCTAGGGTCACTCACAGCCAAAACTACGCAATTCCCAGATGGAACTGGCAGTTGGCTTCTCAGTCACTGGCAGCAAAAACTAATTCCTAGAGGGAACTGGTAGTGTACTGCTAGGAGCTGTTGGCAGGGGAAACTGCACTGAGGCTAGGAGGCCAACTTGCTGATCATCTATGTGCAATTTTTAAGCTGAGCAGACTGTTGGGTAGCAAAAGCCCTGCTCATGAAAACTACACAATTTCTGAGATGAGTAGTCGGTCAACTGTCGGGATGACTGACAAGGAAAACTACACAATTTTCTGAGGGAGACAGGGACAAGCACTTGGTTTCTGTTTGGCCTGTCTATGCAATTTCCTCAGTCAGCTGAGTGAGTAAGGTTAGTGTCCTTGGTGCAATTTTTTAGTGGAGTCAATCTCGGGGTGACTGCTGAGTCTGACTCTCTAGGTGGCTAGCATGAGTGTTGATTGAATTGCTTGCGGGCAGCACAGATTAAAAATACTAGCTTGGTGCTTCTGTGTTGTTCTGGTTGACAGTTGATCGAGTCGATGGTGGGGCGATGGTCTGGCTGTCAGAGGGGAGGTCATTCGTCAGAACTTCAGCAAAAATGACTAAGTGTCTGAACAATCAAAAGATGCATAGGTGATCATACAAACACACACTCACATGACTCAACGACAAAACGGCTCAAACCATCCAGACACACATGTTTAACATGACTGACCGACAATGCAAGTGACAAGTGTGGCACTCGTGATTGACCATTCATTGATCGAGACAACGTTTGCATGATAGTGAATGTGACTCTGTGTGTGATTGCGACAGATGCTTTCATAGCGAAAACAACAAGCACATACGAAGTGAAGACTCAGAACATGGTCGCAAGCATGACATAAACACCAGCATGTAGAAACTTCAATGAAATGATCAAGAAAGGCAGATGCGAGGACTCACACGAGCTCACAGAGTGAACCCAAGTGTGTGCAGTGATCAAGAGAAACTTCTCAAGGGAGGCTCCAAGTTGGGTGCAAGCCAAAATTTTGGAGGGTGGTTGTAGCCACTACAATAAGTTAATATAACCAATAGACATCAATAATATGGATTTAATAATGATATTAATAAATATATAATTAAAATAATATGATTATAATTATATATTTATTAATATCAGTATTACTATTATTGATGATATTATCTATAATATAATATACCAATGGATTATTGATATTATAAAGCTAAGGGAATAATATAACCAAATGATTATTAATATTATAAAGCCAAGGGATTACTAAACACAAGGGGTATATAAAAAACCCAAGGGATTATTAATATCCATAAACCCAATAGATTAATATTATAAGTCAAGGGATTATTAGTATAATAAAACTAAGGGATTAATAAACCCAAGAGATGAATAAACCTAAAGGATTAATATTAGAACCTAAGAGATTAGTAAGCCCAACTGATTACTAATATTATAAACCCAAGGGATTAATAAACCAAATGGATTAATAAAACCAAGGGATTCTTAATATTGTAAACCTAAGGGATTTTTAATATTGTAAACTTAAGGGATTATTAATATTATCACCTTAATATATTATTATACATACTAGCGATTAATATTATAAAACCAAGGGATTAATAAACCAATGTGTATTGCTGTTTTAATCAATCCTAATTGACCAATACTGCAACCATTAATTGTCATCCCAGGGTAGGTCTTGTTGTTTCAATGGAGTTCGCATTTTCTGTGTCGATACTGTTATGAAACGAGTTCACAAAAAGATAGAAAAGATAGATCAATGCCTTAGAATTTAGCCTCTTCGAGGGGGAAACCTTTTTTACATTACACAAATGAACAATTCTTCAATGATATAAATGACAAGACCTCCTATCTATATATAGGAGTCTAAGGGGTCATAATATAAGCAGAGCCGACATAACAATGATAAAGTAAGAGCACAATAATAACAATATGGGGACTACATGGGTACAACAATATAATAAGGGGGTTGTAATAATGACAATAAGGGGTCACACTAGTAGTATAGGAACCTAACATGCCCCTCTCCTTCAAAAAGTGTCATCCTCAATGTTTGAGTAGTTATTGATGCTTCTATATAAAATTCTTGTCCTCCAATGTGGAATCTTAAGCGGGTAAGTTCTTCCACTTGATGAGATACTCTGAAATTGATCGATTTTGTAGCTGTCAGGTTCTTGTTTCTGTGACTGCTCCATATTCCAATATGATTTTTCTTTCCTCATCACCTTCTAGTAATATTGTTTAATTTGGGATCTTCTGCAACTTTTGAATGAGTGGACACACTTCTTTGTCCTTATTTTATTCATCCCTTGCTTCGTTTATCCAATCTGATTGGATAATAGAAATAACACAAAACAATTCTTCCACATCCTCATCCTTTCTTGAGAGTGCATCTGCAACCAAATTTTGCTTCCCTTTTTTGTAGATGATTTCAAAGTCATAACCCAACATATTTGTGACCCATTTTTTCTGTTCTTCTAAAGATAATCTTTGTTCTAAAAAGTGTTTAAGAATATCATAATCCATTTTTACCTTGAAGTGTCTTCCCATTAGGTAAGGTTTTCATTTCTTCAGTTCATGTAGTATTGCCAACATTTCCTTCTCATAAATAGCTTGCTTGAGATGCAGCCATAAAAATACCCAATTTCCTACATCAAAACTCCTTTCATTATGATGTTGATCTACTTGTTGTTTCATTCGATTTTGTACCAAAGTGGCATTATCCTTTAAAATTTGGAGAACTTGTTGTTGATGCTCGATGTGATATTTCACTGCTTGAATCTTTTTCTTCTTGATATGTCCTTCTATCTTGAGAGTTTGAGGAGTGGTAATTTTCCAATGCATTACAAGATATGGTTAGATTCATTTCTTGATGCTCGATGTGATCTTTCACTTCTTGAATATTTTTCTTCTTGATATGTCCTTCTACCTTGATAGTTTGAGGAGTGGTAATTCCGGCCAATGCATTCCAAGATATGGTTGGATTCATTTCTTCCTTCTTGATGTGATCTTTCACTTCTTGAACCTTTTTCTTCTTGATATGTCCTTCTATCTTGAGAGTTTTAGGAGTGGTAATTCTTGCCAATTCTTTACAAGATATGGTCGGAATCATTTCTTCTTTCTCTGGGGTTGGTTCATGGTGTATATCCTCTTCTTTTGATGTTTCTTGATCCTTTTCTTCCACCTCTTAAAAATCAATGTAAAATAATTTCTTCTGAGCACACTTATGACCTTTAATGTATTTGTTATCACAATTGTGACAAAGCCCTTTTGCTCTTTTTTCTTCCAATTGTTGTGGTGTCAACCTTGTAGGTTTTGGAAGGCTAGGAGAAACAACACTTCAATCTTTATAGTTGTGAGGGGTAGACTTCCTTGTTGCCATAATTTTTCTTTCCACTTTTCTTTCCAACCTGAATGCATTCTCCAATGAATCAGGTTCCCAAAGACGAACCTCATGTTGAATGTTATCTGTTAAAGTCCCTATGGAGACATCAATCCTTCGATTCTCTGGAATATCATTTTCCCTTACATTCAATTTTTGAAAGTCGTTAATGTGCTCTACCATTGAACACTTTTGTTTGAGATTTATCAATTGGCTAAAGGAGGTGTTTCTCTTTGTATCCTCATAATGTGCTATCATTTCCTCCATGAAAGTTGACCACATAATAAGTGGTTTATGAGAACAAAGCACTTTAAACCATAAAATTTGATCTGGTTCTAAATATGGAGATGCAATACATACCTTTTGTAACAGTTGCACTTCATGTAGATCAAAATATTGCTCCATCTATTTTATCCAATTTAACAGATCCTTTCCATCAAACATCCCCATATCGCCTTTTCTTGATTTTAGGAGCTCGATCTTGAAACGACTGTAACTATGTCCTTTCATACCTCCAAGTTATTAAATTGTCTTTTTCAGTAGCCCTATGAGTCCTCTTTCTAACCCCACAAGTCTGATCAGAATTTGATTCTCCAAGAAAGAGTTATGCCCAATCTCCTAAGGTGACCTGATTATATAATGTTTCCGTAGAGAGAACTTCTACGACGTGCCACATGTCACTATTTCAACCTTTGGATCTAAAAAATATACGCATAAAAATAAAGTCTATCCTCTATCTGTATCTTCTTATGAAATTTCAATTTGTTGCTCAGAGAGAAAGTTACAACAATTTTCCCAAGGTCACCTATTTAGAATGTAATTCGGGAGTCTGTAAAAGCCCTAACTTCCTCAGATTATATCTTTGAACATATAACGAGACAAGATTTCAGATTCAGCCCCGAGCTTCACCAAGATTTTAGCTCAAATGGGTTTTAATTTTGGAATCTTAACCTTCGTAGAAAAAATATTATGGCGAAAATTCCACGATGACCTATTTGACATGAAACTCCGGAGCTTGCAAAAACCTTAAATTCTTTAGATCATATATCTGAAATTTAGACCCGAGGTTTAGACCAATTCCGTCTCAAATGGGTTTTGTTTTTAGCTTCTGCGACTTTGTAGCGAAAACATTATAGTGAAAATTCCACAATGACCTGTTTGGAGCAGCAAAACCCTAAAATCCAAAGCACTCATACCAAATGTTATGAAACCATCTCACAAAAAGATAGAAAATATAGATCAACGCCTTAGAATTCATCTTCTTCGAGGGGGAAACCTCCTTTACATTACACAAATGAACAATTCTTGGATGATACAAATGACAAGACCTCCTTTCTATATATAGGAGTCTAAGGGGTCATCATATAATCAGAGCCCATAACAATTATAAAGTAAGGTCACAATAATAACAATATGGGTACTACATGGGCACAACAACATAATAAGGGGGTTGTACTAATAACAATAAGGGGTTACACTAGTAGTAGGGGTTAATATTATAAGTCAAGGGATTATTAATATTATAAAACCAAGGGATTAATAAACCCAAGAGATGAATAAACCTAAAGGATTAATATTAGAACCTAAGAGATTAGTAAGCCCAATTGATTATTAATATTATAAACCCAAGGGATTAATAAACCAAATGGATTAATAAAACCAAGGGATTCTTAATATTATAAACCTAAGGGATTTTTAATATTGTAAACTTAAGGGATTATTAATATTATCACCTTAATATATTATTATACATACTAGCGATTAATATTATAAAACCAAGGGATTGATAAACCAATGTGTAATATTGTTTTAATCAATCCTAATTGACGAATATTGCAACCATTAATTGTCAACCCAGAGTAGGTCTTGTTGTTTCAATGGAGTTCGCACTGTCTGTGCCAATACACTACAAGCAAGAATGAAAAATAAAAACAAAAAGTAAATAATGTCACTGAATCAATTGCGGAAATATAATCATTCATGTAGAAATTAAAACACTCCATAGAAATGAAATCACACTTCACAATTACCAGAGCAAGCGCACACCACACAATAAACTAATGACTACACCAGCTGGTCACTACCATTTGGTTTATTCAAACCAGTGTAGTAGCATAATATAATATAGAACTCAAACAGATGTATTTTACAATTTATATGGAAACAAAAGAAAACCATACAACAATAAAAGAAACAATAATATACAACTACTTCTACCACTGCAGTCCTTGCTAAAGAGGAGAGCTCTTCCTGCCTAGCAGGGGCGCAGGAATAAACATGATATTAGTAAAAGAATCATATGAGGAACAGTAACAACATCACCGTAGTGCCTTCAATATTAAAAATAATTCATATTTATAAGAGCAGAATAACAGTGATTTTCTCTATGCCATCCCCGTACATCAGAAATTGAGTTCCTTTTATAATTATTACGTACCCAAAAGCAAGAATAGATCACTCATGAGAATCTCATAATTCTCATGCTGATCATAAAAATAGAAGTAGTTATAACCTGTTTCTAAATACAAATGCCTCTCAGATACATTGGTTAAGATCAGAACCGTTTGGATCTGTTACTTATAAATAAAAAATTCATAACTCCCGATAGCTGTTGTGTGGAATAGTACCCACAACTTTTCCAACTATGGTGCAACAACATCCTGCAGTCAAATGACGGTTCGGGATGTAAGAACAATCACTGAGTAACAACATCCTTGGTGTAACGTGGGTCAAACAACACGTGGTGTAACAACAGCACCTATAACAACATGTTGGGAACGGGATCCCCCAAAGGACAGTTTTGGGGCTAAAAGCCCATGTTTTGGTAAATTTTTGTAATAAACTTGTAAAGACTTCGTATTTTGTGGTCGCGGGGCGTTAAGGTGTCACAAGTCATAAAGGGTTGTCTGCCCTTAGTCTGTAAAGTATAGTCGGCTGTAAAATATCTACCCATGGTTTGCAAACCATAGGATTATATAAAAAGAGCTAAGCTCTAAGTAGTTTGAGAGTCATACATATGGAGAATAATGAGTAAGAGAGTCCTAGCTTTAAAGTAAGAAGTCTAAGTTTCAGGTCGTAGCATAAGTAGAGGCTCTATTTCTGAGGGCACAGAGGCCTAGGGTGGAAGTCTGTAGCTGAGTGCATAGACCCCTGTAACTATGTGCGCAGGGTGCATAGAGGCTATAATTGCTGGAAGATATCAATAAAGAGAATTATTCTACAATTTTTGTGTCTTTGTTCCGATTAATGCATCTTCTTCATTTTATGTATGAATTTCCTTTATAATGCTTATATGGTGCACGAATGAATGTAATTGTATTGGATAACTGAACACAAATAAGAATATCTGATTACGTGGTGCTAACTGTGAGTAATTAATAAGACAAGTAATATTCTTAAGATAACTTGACAATCTGAGCAATATGCTACCTCAGAAGCATGAAAGTATCTTAATCAAGGGTTAGGGTTGCACGAAGGTCAGTCGTACCCTTTCAAAGAGGTATCGATGGGAGGAATAAGGGGTTAGGTAGAAAGAGCCCTAGAACTAAGTGACCTACGCGAAGGCAGGAATAGAAGGAATAAAATTACATCACAACCATCTCAGGGTGCGAAAACTTGGTTCCAGCATCCTCCCATACTGCTTCGAGTGAGACCTTAGTCCATGATCCGCAGGCTGATGCCGAAAGGGCCAATAGTGTAGGGATGTGTTTGGCTAACTAAAATTGAACCTGGGTCAATCCCCATCAAGCCAAAAAATGGTTCCATTGCTGGGAACGGAATCTGCATGAGAGATGTGTGATGTCGTATCACTGGAATCCAACTAAGAAAAAGATTGGAGACTGGTTGGATAGGAAGATCCACGAATTTTCAACGCAGGAGAACAAAAACCCGCGACTGACAAAGGAACACTGGTTGGACAGATACCTATATACAGAGATCCACAAAATTGTTTTTTTCTCCTCTCCGATTGAGCTATATGAGTGGATCACGAAGCTAGCAGATAGCCAAGGAAGGTTGAAACTTGACGGTCCTATTGCTTAGACCCCGAAGCTAGTACAAAATTTGGGAGCATCTAAGGACAAGATTGCCCATGTTGTCGATCATTGGCTCAATTGTGTCATAGGATAATTTGTGACTCAATTCGTAATCGACAGCTCTGTGAGCTACAATGAGGTGGAGCGACTATTTTTCAAAGGAGCGCAAGGTAAGTACATGAAACCATTAAATACCTGGATTAAAATGTTATTGTGCAAAAAATGGGTTCTGCAGCTACCTTGATGTTTGGGGCTACGCGAAGCAAAAAAACTTACAGGAACAAAAGAAAAAAGGGTCCTGAATATAGTTCGTTGATTTCACCTCTGCGAGGTCATGAAGAGGGAACAACGTAGGTTTCTCCGCGAAGTGATATTCAGTTAATAAGAGAGGGATTCCCGCGACTTCCACCTCCACCCACAGCGCCTACAACTTCACCACTATCACCTGCGACTTCACCCATACCACCTCCACCTCCACCGCAGTTCAGTATGGCACATTCAGTGAAGTTGCCTTTGTTCAAAGGCTTCAGGAATGAAGACCCAAGCCAATTCTGGTTCATTGTAAAATCTGTATGGGAAGCTCAGGGCATTACAGATGATAACATGAACAAGGTGACATTGGTTAGTGCTCAACAGGATCTTGTGCTAACCTAGAACATCAAGTACTCTAATGATAACCCGAATGCTAGAGTGGTAGACATCTATACTGCATTGAACAAAGAATTGAGTAGGCCTAAATCTGAAGATGAGTCTATTGTTGGATTCAAGGAAATCATGATGCAGCCAGGCGAGACACCTTAGGAATTAGATGAGAGGTTGAAGTGTAAGATCCACAAAGCTAACATGAACTTAACAGATAGACAACATCATGAATGGTTTGTGGCTTTGCTCCTATCACACTTAAGGGTTACGGTGTCACAGCAAAAGATAACAACTCAGGTAGAGGCCTTGGAGATTTCCATGAGGATACATGAAACGCCGATGCAAGATCCAAATCTGGGGGCTTAGTAGATCCATGCATAGTTGAAAAATCTTTGCCTTGAGATGCAAAGTTTGAAGTAGGATAGAATAGTTCAACCAGAGGTGCATGAAGAGGTATGGTGTCTGAAATGCAAGAGTTAGGGGCATGACAAAGACCATTGTTCGGTCTTTGTGAACTATATTGTAGGAGGAGGAACAATGCCTTTGAGGCTGGAAGCTTAGGCAAGACTGAGCGCGGGGCCTACATTGTGGTGCGCTATATGTCAGGTAATAGGAAAACATGCCACGGATAACTATCATTTGTTGCAGAAGTTTGTACAGACACGCAACAACTGTTTTGCAACATTTATAGGTCGGTAGGAAATGATTAGCGTAACTGCAAAAGCTATGAATTGATGATGGATAGAACACCCACCTATAGGGTCTAGGCAGAAACGCGGTGCCGTGACCCAGGCACAAGGATGGTGAGGATAGGATTTCAGGGGTGCAGATGAGGCTGAGGCAGAGGAGGACTTGACAAAGATCGGGGGCAATTGATCTTCTATAATTGCAGAGGACCAGGACACTATGCCCACGATTGCACTAACCCAACCCGTCCGTCGTGCAAGTACTGCACTTTTTCTTATCATGAAATGGAAGACTGCTCTACGCTGATAGCAAGGATACATGACAAAGGGGCACTACCACCTCCACCAACTCAGAACCTATAGATGATGAGGTCTAAGCCATGCAAAGAGGATCCAAACGTAAATATAGTGCTCCAAAGTGGAATCGCAATAGGAGATGACAAGGGGAAACAACCTGAGGGTAGTACATGGGTTCCCAAAGCTCCAATGAAGGAGGCTGAGTTCGATTTGGAGCATGCAGGTGAAACCTTCATGGAAGCAAAGAAGAGCTTCGCTGAGGCCTCCACCTCAGGAAGCAAGGATAAGCCTGATCAGGAGATTGACCCTTTTATGCTCACAACCTTTCTGGAAACTTGTATGAAGTTACTGCATGATAGTAGGGCTATGAAGGGGTTACAAGAGCTCATAAATAGATCTGTCAGAAATGCTCAGGTGACCCACGCGTAGTACGAAATATTGCTAAGAATAAAATAATAACGGGGTGAGAGATGAGAATGACCATGCAAATAAGAGAGTATGAAATGGATCAAGTTATTTTGAACCTGGGGTTAGATGAGAACGACTTACTGAAGTAGACTTGGGAAACAATGGGGAGAACTGCACTGCAATGGTCTCTAATTTAGCTAAGGATGGCGAACCAGCAGAAGATCATCCCGATGGGGTGGTTGCAGGGGGTGACTGTAGATATTGAAGGTGCGAGTGTCCTAGCTGACTTTGAAGTAATAGAAATTTTGGATGATAGCAACCCCTATCCTGCACTGCTGGGAATTGATTGGGCTATTGATATCAACGGGAAATCAACTTAAAGAAGCAAAAGATGATATTTGAGAAGAAATCGTTACATGTAATAATACCCCTAGATCCTACTGAAGGATCGTGCTATACTGAACCAGTGCATGATTATGAGAGTGATGACGATCTGGACTGTATCTATAAGATAACAACGCGAGACCAAGGCTAGGTGAATCTGATAGCGGATGGATGAATTACGCGGGATCGCGAGAGTTCCTGTACCTTGGACTCTGATGAAGAGTTGGAGCGCTCACAGAATCAGTTACATGAAGTAACTACACTGAGTTGTAACATGATGACCTAGTCGTTGCATTGTGTGTCATCAGAGGTAAGAAATCTACCCACTTATGATGGCCTAAATGATGTAGATATCTTTTTGGATGCATTTGAGAGGGAGGTACTAGAAAAGTAGTGCTTCCAAGCATTGGACTAGGCACTCCATGCTACGCCTGCAAGATGGTGGGGTACGCACAAGGGAAGCTTTGACCATTGGTGTGAATGTAGGATAATGATGAGGGCACGCTTTGGGAAGTGGAAGGTGCAAATGACAGACAAGTATGATGGGTAGGATGACCCGTATGTGCACTTGGCCAAATGGGCTCAGGCTTATGGAGAGAAATCCCAACCTGAATGGGTGCACTTGTTCTATCACACCCTAGATGTCGTCTCGATGAACGGGTATGTAGAAATAAAGCTTCACCATGGGACAGGTGAATGGGATATTCTGCAAGAAGGATTCATAATGACATTCAGTTTTGAAGACGGGTTTGACAGTATTGATGAGGTGCTACAAGAAGCAAAAGCAACAATCTTTAGGATATTGTACAATCCTTTAGACCTGATTCAGCCTACGTGGGCTACTCAGCTAAGTCACGCACTAGAATGCTATAATGTAATCGTTAAAGAAGAGGATGAGGATCTGTGAAAGATTAACATCTTGGAAACAAAGGGTCACCACAAGGTTGAAGGACTACAGGTTGAGAATCTTGATATAACCGTGCCGCTGAAAACAAAGAAAGTAAACATTGTTACAGAGGCAAAGACCAAATTTGGGAAAATTGGAGATTACTAGGATGATGCAACGGTGGATAATGCCACTAAATTTCTTTACAAATACCAGGATTTATTCCCTACCAAGTTCACGGATATAAAAGGGATAATTGGGGACCTAGGTGTTATGAAGATCACATTGAAGCCCAACGCGAAGCCGGTTAAGCAAAGGCCTTACTATCTCAATTTGAAGTATAAGGAAAAGGTCCACTTAGAGCTAGACAAGATGCTCATGGCACGCATCATTGAGCCTATGGAAGAATCTGACTAGGAAAGCCCAATGTTATTAGAGGAGAAGAAGCAGAAGGATGAAATAAGGATATGCGTGGATCTCAGAAAGTTGAATGATGCTCGCGTACATGATCCTTTCCCAAATCCATTTAGTGATGAAGTGTTGGACAATGTAGGTGGCCAGGAAGCATATTCATTCACTGATGGGTTCTTGGGGTACCACTAGATCAAAATCGTGCTAGAGGATAGGAGCAAGACAACCTTCGCGACTAAGTGGGGTTGTTTCTAATACACTGTAATGCCATTTGGGTTGAAGAATGTGCCTGCGATTTTCTCGTGCGTAGTCATTGTTGCATTCAAAGAGTTTATTCATAACCTCTTGGAAGTGTACTTTGATGATTGGATTGTGTTTGCACTAGAGAAACGCCACGTAGCAAGCTTGCGCCTGATGTTAGATACTTGTCGAAGATACTAGATCACGCTCAATCTAAAGAAGTGCTTGTTTTGTGTTACTTTTGGGAACCTGCTTGGTCATGTGGTTTGCAGACAGGGATTGATGGTAGACGCCATGAAGATCGTGGTGATACTAAACCTGGAAGCGCCCAGGAGTGTGAAATAGATGCGCCCTACCCTGGGACATATTGGATATTACAGAAATTTTATCAAAGGCTATGGCTAGATCACCGCGCCTATGGAGAAATTGTTGAAGAAGGATGTCACATTTTGCTGGAACGAAGATTATAAGAAGAGCTTGGATGTAATGAAAGAAAATATGGTCACCATGCCGAATTTAGTCTTCCTAGATTGGAAGAAGGAGTTCCATGTACATGTCGACGCGTCATGTATAGCGTTGGGAGCAGTACTAACATAGGCAGGTGGAGAGGACTTGGACCATCCTATAGCATTTGCAAGTATAAGGTTGTCCAAGGCGGAAAATAATTATTCCACCATTGAGTGTGAAGGGTTAGATATGGTATACGTGCTCCAGAAGTTTAGGCACTACTTGATGGGAGGCCATTTTAAGATGTATACAAATCACTCCGCGTTGAAGTACCTATTCAATAAGCTTGTGTCACAGGGGAGAATTTGCAGGTGGAGCCCACTAATTTGGAGGAGGAATTGGCTGACGCACAACTATTTACAGTGCGCATCGTAGATGGTCATTTTGAGGATATAATACACTTCCTAATGATAGGAACTACCTCGGAAGGATACACTGTCCGGTAGAAGAAGGAATTAGTGGTGCACACGAAAGATTTCTCTGTCATTATTGGGCATCTATAAAAAATGGGGTCTGATGAGATATTGCAATGATATGTACCTTAGTTTGAAAGAAGCAGCATCCTTGCAGATGTTTATAGGGGCGCTGCGGGAGGACATTATGCAGGGAGAGAGACCGTGCAGAAGATTCTACGCACAGGGTTGTGGTGGCCAACCCTCCATCAGGACTCAAAAGCATATTGCAAGGCATGTGATGTGTGTCAAAGAACTGGTAGGCCATCGCAGAGGGATGAGATGCCTTTGAATCCACATATGACATTGCAACCCTTTGAGAAATGGGTGATAGATTTTATGGGACTCATTCAACCCCAAGGAAAGATGGGAGCAAGGTACATTATCACCACGACGGAGTATTTGACTCGTTGGGCAGAGGCACAGCTTGTGAAGGATTGCACAGATGTGACTACTACAAAGTTCCTCTTTGAGCATGTACTAACGTGATTTGGCTGTCCAAAGATCTTGATGAGTGATCGCGGTACGCACTTTCTGAATGAAACGATCAATGCGCTAACAGAGGAATTTCAAGTATATCACCAAAAGAGCATGCCTTATCACCCACAGGCTAATGGGATGGTGGAAGCATTCAATAAAGTGTTGGAGAACACACTGACCAATGTTTGCAATGCTCAGTGAAGTGATTGGGACCTACGCATACCTGCAGTACTATGGGCTTATCGAACGACATGCAAGAAGTTGACTGGACAAACCCCATTTTGGCTTGTCTATGGGGTTGAAGTGGTAATGCGTATGGAATATATTATGCCTAGTTTGTCAATAGCGGCACTCACGGGTATGATAGATTGCACAGCCCTTAAGGAAAGGCTCGCATAGCTAGATGAGCTTGAGGAAGAATTATTTCAAGATGGATTTCACCAACAGGTCCAAAGCAACGCGAAAATGATTGACACATTAAGCTGCGTAACTTTAAGGTAAATGACCTGGTTTTGTTATATCATAGTAATTTTGATAAATTTCCAGGGAAATTCAGAATGCATTTGTTAGGGCCCTATTTCATTAAGGAAATTACCAATGGATGAGTAGTACAGCTGGTCAAATTGAATGGAGAACCCTTCCCAGGAAAGGTGAATGGCAGTTGCTTGAAGCCATACACCAGCAGTTTGGCCATGTGACTAGATGGAGGTAGCACAGTCTTAGCAGTCCAAGCACTTGAAAGGAGGCGTGGGACTATAAACTACACTACCCGGGTTGGGGAGCTGCACGATTGGAGGATTGTGTGAAGCAATGAAGTGTCATAGGGTTCGCGGCAGTGCAAAGGGAGATGCACTACCCAGGGAGCAATCATGCAGGTCAGCTGGAAAGTGACCGTTAAAGTCACTGTTCATGATTTGATGGTAGAAATGTAGCCAAATGGAGCTGGCGACCGACATTTAAGACAATATTTATGGCTTATATCTTTGAAAGTCTACCGCTAATCCAGCATTAATGGACTGAATTTGGGGGGAATGATCAGATTTGAATTCAAAATTCCCTATAAATTACAAGTGGTTATCCAACGAAAAACACTTGGCATTTTGAGAATTGAGTTGTTGAGCTTTCAGGCACTCATGAACCGAGAATTCTTCGAAACTTTGGAAGAGACTCCAGCATTTGCAAACTTACCTGAGACGTTGCGAGTACTGTTAGAGAGTGTTATGTCTGCACCTGCAGAAACTATAAATACCAAAGAAATGGTAGAGAAGCCAGTGCCAGAAGTTGAGATGGAGGCAGAAGAAACTACTCCAAAAGTGGCTGAAGTATTAGCAAAGGTCCCTAAATCGCCGAGGACACCGAGACAAAAGCCGACCCAAACCAAGGAAACCAGGAAGGACAACAAGGGCAAGCAGCCTGCCATACCGGTGCGTGCATCGCCAAGAAGAAACCCACCAAAACCCATTGCACAGGAGAAAGGCAAGGCCATAAATTTGGAGCTAGAGGAGGAAAACATTAAAGACATCCCAATGGACGATGAGGATGTGGGAGTCTAAGTAGATGAGGTTGAAACCCAGTGTGCAGACCCTATTACTCGGTTGCCATAGTACGTCCCTCCATGCATGGCCAAGACCAAGGTGTCTAAGGACATCAATGAGAGTAAGACTCCACTATAAACCCCTTTATTTCCAGACGAAACTGTTTTTGATGGACTGCGCTTGGCATGAGTGCCACCGCTGAAACTTGAATACTGGGACTTGGCTGATCACAAGAAGTTCCCACACCTGGTGAACGAGCAGCTGATGTGCCATATCATTGATACAAACTCTGGAATGACCACATTAGAGCCACAAAGGTTGCTTTGAGGAGCAGACATGGCAGGGTTGCTCAACCTGCTTTGAGTGCCGCACTACAACCGCACCCTGGAGATAGTTTTGGTCATCAAGGATCTATGTGCTTCATGCATCATGGTTGGAGGAGATAATACCCATCAAAAATAGGCAGATTCATAGGATAATGTGATTTCTGTATACAAGCAAGAATCCGGCCATGATATTTGGCGGAAAAGGTGGCAAACAGGCTCTCACAGAGTTTATGAAGGAAAAATTTAAGCTGGTGAAGAAGCTATGTGGATACACTATATCCAGCATCTACGACCTTGCTGTGAAGGTAGCCATGCAGATCCTCGCAAGGAAAGTGATGAGGAAGTGTCATGCTAATGAGGTGTCGACGCCTGTTGTCACGCTAGTAGCACAGTGCACTGAAGGAGTCCAGTTCAATTGGCCAAACTACCTTCGCGGAGAGTTCCTAGCAAACTATCGTGAAGCATAGGAGCTCAGCAAGACGTTCCACTACGCGTGGCTCTTGCTATCAATTGTGCTGGTAGCGTGGGGGCTACCAGAGGATAGCCAGTTCCCTTCGGTCGTGCCAGACCTCCCAAAAGTAGTGAAGTATGCTTCACTGTGGGTGACCAAGGACACATAGTGAGTCAGGGAGAACAAGATCTTTTGGATCTTGATGCAGATGAACATCTGAATGGCCATCAACCACAAACCGTGGTTGTCACCTATAGTGTACGCCAACCTGTAGGGCTACACCGAATTTAAAGCAAACTTCCACAGAGTATCCATTAGGGTGTGGAAGGACCCTGCGCATAAATGGTATGACTTTCCTTATCTTGCAATGAATGATTCCATTGATGAGGTGCTTCATCAATTGCCGGCAAAGTGGCGCTCTACAACAGACTTGGCAGTGGGAGGAAGCAAGTCTTCTGTGTAGAAGAAAAAAGGAGGAGGCTAAGCTTAAGATGACACAGTTGGCCGAAAGGAGGAAAAAGGAGGCTGCTGATAAGGCCCAGGCAGAGTGCAAGGCCATGTAGCAGACAGGGAAGCAGACATGTGGGACAGAGAGAGGCTCTGACAAAGGTGATAGGTCACCTTCACGTGAGATAAAAGAGGAAATAGAACAACACGACACAAACCCTCAGGAGACGTTCACCCACATCAAGCGCCCAAGAGAGATGGAGAAGGGAGGGCCCAAAAAGAAATCAAAGGCGACTAAGACATCACTCGACCCTATCACACTAACAGAGGGTGACTTGCATGATATCGGTGACATAGTGTGAGATGTCACCGCGGAGGCCCTACAACAATTTGAACTATAACAGTAGATCATCCCGGGGGTTATCCAGAAAGGTTTAGAGGAGCTACAGACTCGTGTGTCGCATGATGGCATGGTGTCTACCAGACTAGCCATCAACACTTTAGAGGCTTCCGATATGTTGCGCACGAAGGCCTCTAGTGCAATAGTGCTGCCTGATGAAGCACTAACCACAAAGAATGAGGCTAACAGGCCCACTATCAGAACCCTAAAGGGAGTACGGTTGAACCTAGCAACGCTTCCACGAGAAGCACTCCATCTCTTGCAAGATGGAGTGATTATAGAGTTGAGGGCTTGTGATCACTGCGCCCTCCAAGTGATCAGTGAACAGCAGATCAACAACGAGTAGATGGACCTACAGAGAAATGTTTCCATCGCTGTTGAGACCGAGGTGACCAATCAGAGAAAGCACATTATGCAGGTCATCAAGGAAGCATGCAAAATGGTCCCAGACTTGGCCATTCTAGAGGAGGATCTAATTGAGGTACGCATCTCTAAGCTGGCCATAGGGGTGCGTGACACTCGTATTGAGATGGCACCGGTTCGGTTGGAGTTGAACATACAAATTACGGAGTTACAATTGAGGGCCTAGCCTTCAACTCTGCCAAAAGTGAAGGAATAGCGAGGGACCACTATTACAGAAGCAGTAGCGGCAGTGGAAAGTACAGTAGCAGAATGCACACAACTTTTTGAGTAGTCATTTCAGGTCCTGACAAGCTTGTAGGAGGACCCCAATGTATAGTGGCTAGAGACAGAAGTGCATGAGCTACATCAGCGCTATGATGAGGCTAAGGGAATAACGTGAACCGCTGCGCTGACACAGAGACTAGCCAAGCTGTAGGAGGCCAAGCAGCTGAAGGAACAGATGAATGCAATGCTAAACAAGGAAGCAGTGCTTAAGGCAAGACTAAAGCCTTAACTGGATGAGGCTTACGCAATGACAGGATCTATTGAAGGCACGCTTGCAACTCTACAAGCAATGCAACAAAAGCTTCAGGGCGACAACACAGGAGCAGTGACCGAGCAGACCATGGAAGACGCAAAGCAGGTGGCTGCACAATGTACGGTTGAGGTGGTCGTCATATGAGTCGAGCTGCAAGGGCTTCATGCAAAGATCTCTGTGCTTGACAAGTGACTCAAGGGTGAGTCACGATGTTTGTGTTGGGGGGCTATTGGGAACAGGATCCCTCAAAGGACAGTTTTGGGGCTAAAAGCCCATGTTATGGTCAAATTTTGTAATAAACTTGTAAAGACTCCACATTCTGTGGTCGTGGAGAGCGAAGGTGAAATAAGTCATAAAGGGTTGTCTGCCCTTAGTTTTTTAAAGTAAAGTCGGCTATAAAAGATCTATCCATGGTTCGTAGACCATGGGATTGTATAAAAAGAGCTAAGCTCTAAGTAGTTTGAGAGTCATAGATATGGTGAGTAATGAGTAAGAGAGTCATAGCTCTGATGTAAGATGTCTAAGTTTTGGGTCATAGCATAGGTAGAGGCTCTGCAGCTGAATGCGTAGAGGCCTAGGGTGGAAGTCCACAACTGAGTGCACGGACCCCTGCAGCTTTGTGCGCAGGGCAAATAGAGTCTGTAATCGCTTGAAGATATCAATAATGAGAAGTATTCTGCAATTTTTGTATCTTTGTTCTAATTAATGTATCTTATAATTTTATGTATGAATTTACTTTATAATGCTTATATGGTGTGTGAATGAATGTAATTGTGTTGGACAACTAAACACAAATAAGAATATCTAATTACGCAGTGCTAATTGTGAGCAATACGTTGCCTTAGTAGCACAAAAGTATCTGAATCAAGGGTTATGGTTGCATGAAGGTCAGCCATACCCTTTCATGGAGGTATCGAAGGGAGGAATAAGGGTTAGGTAGACAAATCCATAGAACTAAGTGACCTGCTTGAAGGCAGGAATAGAAGGAATAAAATGACATCACAACCATCTCAGGGTGTGGAAACTTGGTTCCAGCATCCCCTCATAAGTCTACTTTGGGTGAGACTTCAGTCCACTCTCCGTGGGCTGATGTGGAAAGGGCCAATAGTGTAGGGATTTGTTTGGCTAATTAACGTTGAACCTAGGTCAAGCCCCATCAAGCCAACACAACGTACAATGTGTAATAGTAATCTATAACAGCATACAGGGTGTAATGATGATCTACTCTACCCTACTTTGAAATGGATCAGCGTAGCCTGTTCACTCCATGACCTCGTCCCCGGAAGAAACACTTGTTACAAATTCATTTGGGCACATCAACCCCAACATACATATCAGTACTATTAGGGCCCATCAAACCCTCATTCAATTGTTACATGCCCTAATGAAGTCAACCATCAAGAATGCCTCCTTCCCAAGAGATTCCATGACTAAAATCATCCAAAAACTGCCTCTAAGAAGATCAGCGCAGGCAGGCCTTTATCACAGTGCACTACAGTGCTACCCAATACACTGCCAATGTGCATTGCAGCACACTTGAGCCCTCGTTGGCCTGCGCTGGGAAAATTTGAGTGAAATCTGCATTAGGATTTGGAATATTCTTATCCATAGGATGCCTCTAGAAGTTTCCCAAGGCTATCCACTCCTTTGGGCTCGAAATCGGATTAGGGAGGGAGTTAAGGAACATCAATCCCTTTATCCCTTCCTCCATGGAACTAAATCCTAAGTTTGGGAGAGCATTCATTATCACCATTTATGGCATAACTTCCTTCATTGACCTATAAAAAGACCACTCATCTAAGTGATCAGGGGCGGGAAATCATTGAATTATAGGGAGATGCTGTTAGTATGAGACTTGAGCTGGTTTCAAGTATTGTAATGATGTCAAAATGTCTTCCTTGTTATGAGGATAGGATGGGATTGAACTGGAGGAGTGGCACTGAATCAAGAAATTTGGGTTGTAACTCTTCCTTTTACTAATAAAGTGTTCATAGCTTTTTCCATATGTTTGTATTGTTTATTGATGCTTTCATATGTGTATTGTGCACCTGATTCCATTTTATCTTTAATCAACATATCATTATCATATGCTTTGATCGGTTTTTGTCTTTCGTCTGTGTGCAATTACTTTTCAAGCAGATTAAGTATGGAAAGGAGCGAAAAAATTGGGCAAGGGAGATAAGGAGTAAGCGAAAGCTTCAGGTAGGCTTCTTTACTATCTTATTTAATCTACTGGTTATAGAAAAAGTAGAGAATGCTTTACTCTGGTGTTCTAGACTTAGCTACTAGTCTAGGGGTTCAAGCATTTATCCGTAGACACTAAAACTTCCCAAAACAAATTGGCAATCATACTGGGGATCGATTATCCATCTTAGTAGCTTATCAGCCTCTTAAGACTTTTCTACATACTGTACTTGTGGTCGTTGATTGAATTTTAATCTTATTTCATTGAAACTTGTGTCAAAACTGTGTCAAATTGCCCTCAAAATGGCTTACTGTCACCAGCGCAACCCAATGGAGGACACAGTGCATTGCAATGCAATTCCCACATAGAGCCAGTTCACTGAAGCACACTGTCTCTCACTGCAGCCTGCACTGATCCCTTGAGGGTTGGTTTTTCATCTCGGAGCTGAAGTTTTTGCCAATTTTCTCCTGTTTGAATGGTTTGTTGAATGTCAATGATGTCTTGTCTCTGAAAATAGTTTTTCATCTCCTTATCTAGCCCTACTTAGACTAGGATTGATAAATGTTTCTTATCTATTTACTTTTTCATTTTCAATCTATAGTCGAAAGTTAATTTTTGGTTGATTGATCTTTGTTGAAAGAAAGTGTCATAAAATTGCCTTTTCCTTTGAAAGTTGAATTGTCGTAAAGTCCTCATTCATGAAATATTGATTGATAGATGTGTGGATATGATTAGGCTTTTCGTTGAAAATGTCGCAATTCCTCATTTCTTTGAAAATGAAAGTGTTGTAAAGTCTTCCTTTCCTTGAAAAGATATTGTCGCAAAATCATCATTTTTATGAAAAGAGTTTATTGATCGATTGTGCATTAGTTTTCATTTTTGTTCATTCACATTAAGGGAAATCGAAAAGAAATACAAGCATGTTGAATTGAAAAGTTTGTGAATGCTTCAAAGGAATAGCTAGGGAAATTGCATTAGATGTGCTCTTTGCTCTTTGTCAAAAGGAATCTGATTTCTCTATCCCTGAGTAGCTAGGATTTTCATCGTTAAATTGAATGGAAAAAATGCTTATCATGATAGTTGCATTCCTAGGAATTTCAGAATACATCACGTGGTGAACTTGAAAGGAAAATTCCTAAGCAAGATCAACTTCAAATAAACATCAATTTACCTAATGGAGCATTGTCATTAATGAGAACATTTAGTGGTTCTAGGCTAGAGATGTGTTCCGGCATCATAAAACAAAACAGCTATCGCTAACTTGTCTGCAATACGTCCCGAGTGTGATACCTCATTCCATGTATGTGAGTATATTGTAGCTCGTCCATGTACCTTCGGGTATATAGGGTGGTGTTACAGTACAAAAAGTATATGGGAATGCTCTCACTGTGCAGTTTTGCATTAGACGACACTTATACAGATTGGGCCTCCACGTACTTTCGGGTATAGATGGGACGATAACACTAGGTTGCTATCCATCCTTAGGTAACCGATTTGGACACCTTGTACACTGTGATACACCAAACACAGCATTTGAGGAGATTGCCTACCCGTACTTCTCAGTTCGTTGGGATGTATTATGCAGTTCACAGTTGCTTGGTAAACCTTTTGCCTAGATCATCCCTCTTTTGTTTTGTTACATTACTCTGATTAAATAAAATTAACTGACCACAGATAACATTCTCCATGCTCACTCCTTAGTTGATCTTAGGTTGAAACATATGGTGACAAATCTGGAGTCCACTAATCAAGGAATTCCTTTTGATGGGAATCCTAGTCCTTTTTTGCCTTTTGGAAATATTGGTGCTCCATTTATGGCTACATTGTCCCTTCCGAGATTTACCATTGGCTTGCAAGTATGGTTGTTTTCAACCTCCTAGGTTCAAAATGTCATGATTTTTCCGCAATCGAGTACACCTCTAACTGGACAAAATCAACCTCCAGTTGATCCTAAAGATGACCCTTTGCCCTCTTCCTCGGTTGCCTCTTCCTACCCTTGTTCCTCTTCACCTGGTGAAAGTATTGGTACTAGTAACCAAGTGGCTAAGAAGAAGAAGAAAGGGAAGAAGAAGAATAAGAAGCAAATTTAGCAGAGGGGCAACCAAGAAACCATTGCTTTGAATGCAACATCTAATGAGAAACCGCCCGTCAAGCCTCACAAAATTTGATATCCATGCAAACTTTGTGCGGGAGACCATCTTCTTCGAAATTGTCTTGATATTCCTTAGATCTTAGAAGAATGGTCTTCCCATTCACATCATCCTGTGTCATCAACTTCTAGAGATCATGCTAGTGACACACCATCAACTAGTGGTAGTAAAGTTCATGGAAAAAAGGGCAAAGTCAAGTTTCCCTGTAGGTTATGTGAAGGGAATCACCCCATTCACCTTTTTCCCTATCTGGATGAAGCCAAAAAAAGTGTTGGATAACCATCCTGCTTCATCGCAATGACTTCCATCTGGTTATAGGAAACTCTCCCTAAATCCTTCACTAGTTGATGAATTGACTAACAAAAATCAACCATCAGTCAAAATCACTCTCTCTTAAGGTGAACCCTTTGAGTCTATACCCAACCCAAATCAATAGGTCGAGGTAACAGTTGACCCAATTTCACCTTCAATAAATCATACCTTTCCCAAAGAGAGTGAATATGATACCACTCAGGTTCTTTTTGTTTCTTTAGATTCAAATGAGCTTGGGGACAGTCCGCCTATTCCATAAATACAGGAGGAAAATCCTCCTGTTCTCGTAACTCAAGGGGTTAATTCTCCCGTTTCTACAGTAACCCCTCCAAGTATTTTGGTCACTTCCTTTGATTGGAACCAACTGGCAGGATTCTGTCTTCCTCCTTATGTGCCTTCCCAGATCATAGTACAGGTTTATAATATGATTGTATCTAGCACTATTATCAATGAAGGTGCATCAGTGATTATCCTTTCCTCTACTGCTTGGCAAGTGCACGGTTCGCCGCCACTTGTGCCTGTTACCCAGAATCTATTGGCTTTTAACAAAGGAACCAGTCAACCAATAGGGATTCTTTGTCAGTTACCTATTACTTTGGGAGGAAAAATCATTTATCTGAATGTGACGGTAGTCCCAGGCCCTTTATATTACAATTTACTTCTATTGCACGACTATGTTTATGACATGGGAGCTATTGTTTCAACACTCTTTCGAGTGATTTGTTTCCCGCATGAAGGCAGAATTGTCATCATTGACCAACTTTCATTTCTTGGTCCAAATATGGCTTCTAGTCAACCATATTCCCCAAATGGTCCTTTTGTACCAATGGTATCATCCTCGCCATGGGTTAATTATGTGGAAATCCATTCCATACCTACATCAACTGATGATCAATTCAGTGATGTTATACATCATGTCCTGGGGGCATTGGAACCAAGAATACGAGGATAGTTCCTTGTCTTGTGTCAACCTTGTTAAAAAATGAAACCAAGGGTATGAGGATAGTTCTTTTACTGTGTCAACCTCATTAAAAAAATGAAACAGGTCCATGAGGATAGTTCTTTGTCTTGTGTCAACCTCGTTAAAAAAGGAAACAAGGAAATATGAGGATAATTCCTTGTCTTGTGTCAACCTCGTTAAAAAATGAAACAAGGAATATGGGGATAGTTCCTGGTCTTGTGTCAACCTCATTAAAAAATTAAACAAGGAGTACGAGCATAGTTCCTTGTCTTGTTTCAAGCTCATTAAAAAATGAAACAAGGAATCTGAGCAGAGTTTCTTGTCTTATGTTAAGCTCATTAAAAAATGAAACAAGGTCCCAAGTTCCAAGTCGAGTCTTTGATTAGATCTCGTAAAATCCCAGTCAACACTTGATCTCGTAAAAGAACATTCATTCCATCCACCTGATAGCCATGAGTAGCCTATTTAGGTGAATGTAATGAAGCTTGGGGGGCATGCAGCTAATGGTCAATTTAAGTTTCCCTGTAGGTTATGTGAAGGGAATCAACCCATTCACCTTTGTCCCTATATGGATGAAGCCAAAAAGGTGTTGGATAACCATCTTGCTTCACTACAATGACTTTCATCTCGTTACAGGAGGCTCTCCCTTTCATCATGTTGGGGACATGTAAACCAATCTCAAGCATAGTTTTTTGTTTCAAGCTTGTGTAAAAATTAAACTGAATCCAAGTATAGTTTTTCGTTTCTGTTAGCACATTATATATTATGGAGAAATGGAACACTTAAAATATTGCAGAAATATAAACATAGAAAACGCATAAAACAAGAGAGACACGGATATACGTGGTTCACCCAGTTTGGGCTACGTCCACAGAGAAATAGCCAATCCTTCTTTTATTATATTATCCAGTAAACTAAAGAGATATAACCTGCAACAGATCCACTGTAACTCCCTCTTCGCTCTCAATCTCCTCTCTCTTCCTCACTCAGAATACAGGTCTGATATAGACACAATACAATTCCCTCATATATAGTGACGGGTTGCCTTCTAGGGAAAAAAACCTTAAACTAAACATAACTTCTATCATGAGATCATCTGCCTAATGAACGACCCAGATTGGCTAGAAATTACTAGACTTTTACAAGGCAATTTTACATCTATTTTTTGCTTCGGGGGCACTGCCCCTGGACCCCCCAGCTGGGGGGAAATTTACCCCCCCACACCCCTACAGGGGGGACAAGTCCCCCCCATGTGGAGGGATGTATAGTCTTCCTGGGGTATACATCCAGCTGAAACCTTTGAATATAGAAGATAATCAGGCTCCACACCCAACAATCTCCCACTTGGAGACTGATTATAGCAACTCCACCGCTGCTTCATTTGCTAGACAATGACTTCTCTTTGGACCTGGTTGTTTCTCATCTTCTTCATCATACTTGAAGACCGATTGAGACTGAGAAGATTCTTATTTTCTCCCTAGTTACAACTTTTGTTAGCATATCTGCAGGATTTTGGCTAGTGTGTATCGTTTCCAGCTTCAACTTTCCATCTTCCAATGCTGACCGTATGAAATGGTACTTGAGCTATAGATGTTTAGCCTTGGAATGAAATGCAGAGTTCTTTGCAAGATGTATGGCACTCTGGCTGTCACTGTATAACCTACCTAACTCCTACTTCTTGCCCAATTCATCCAGAAACCTTTGTAACCAAATCATTTCTTTACTAGCCTTTGTAGCAGCAACGTACTCTGCTTCTATTGTTGAAAGTGCAACAACACTTTGGATTTTTGAAACCCAACTGACAGTTGTTCAACCTATAGTAAATACATATCCTGTAGTGCTCTTCCTATTATCTTTGTCACCTACCATATCTGCATCAACATATCCTTGTAGATCAATGTTTGAACCACCAAAGCATAATGCTTGATTTGTGGTACCTCTCAAATACCTGAGAATCCACTTCACTGCCATCCAATGTTCTTTTCCTGGATTGTTCATGTACTTGCTCACAACTCCCACTACATGTGCAATATCAGGCCTTGTGCAGACCATTGCATACATTAAGCTTCAAACTACTGATCCATATGGAAATATAGACATATGAGCCTGAGTCTTTGGACACGCCTCCTTACTTAATTTGAAATGGCTAGCCAAAGGTATACTAACTGGTTTTGCATTCTGCATATTAAACCTTTTCAACACTTTTCTATTTACTCACTTTGAGACAATGTTAATTTGTGATTCTTCCTGTCTCTAGTTATTCTCATACCAAGGATTTGTTTTGCAGCACCCAAATCCTTCATTGCAAATGAGTTTGCCAATTTCCTTTTGAGCACATTTATTTCCTGCATGTTAGAACCTGCAATAAGCTTGTCATCTACATACAATAACAATATAATATAGCTGCCATCATTTTTCCTTTTGAGATAACACAATGATCGGAGTGACATCTAGTATAACCTTGTTCAAACATAAACCTGTCAAATCTTAGATACCACTGCCTTGGAGCTTGTTTTAAGCCATACAAGCTCTTCTTCAACCTACACACTAGTTTCTCATTCCCTTTTGTCTCATATCCTTGTGGCTGCCACATATATATCTCTTCCTCCAAATCCCCATGGAGAAAGGTTGTCTTTACATCTAACTATTCATGATGCAAATCTTCAACTGCTACTAGACTTAAAATAGTTCTGATTGAAGTCAATTTAACAATAGGAGAAAATATTTCATCAAAATCAATACCTTTCTTCTGTGCAAACCGCTTCACCACAAGTCTAGCTTTGTACCTCTATTTTCCTCCATCTTGTTCCTTCAGCCTGTAAACCCATTTATTCTACAATGTTATTTTACCTGCAGGCAACCTAACTAAGTCACAAGTCTGGTTAGTTGCTAAGGAGTCCATCTCTTCCTTCATGGCTTGCTCCCACTTCTTCCTACTTTCTACCTGCATTGCTTCTTCATAACATTCCGGTTCACCAGAATCAGTCAACAATACATAATATAATGAAGGAGAGTATCGTTCAGGGGGTCTACTTATCCTGGTAGATCTTCTAACACCAACTTCAGGTGTTTGAAGTGCTTGTTGCTATTATGGTTGTTGTTCTGGCTGTTGATCATTATGATTTTCAAGCACCATCACTCTTCCTGTGATATTGTCAAGCACTGTGTATTCTCTATTTTCTTTCTCTTGTTTCTATTTCTGCAACTGATTCTTATACAAGACCTTTTCATTGAATATTACATCTCTGCTCCTAATGATTTTGTGATTTTCATAATCATATAAGCGATAACCAAAATCATTAACACCATATCCAATAAAGGTACATTTCTTTGATTTTGCCTCAAGCTTTGTTCTATTTTCATTGTTAATGTGGACAAAAGCTTCACAACACAAAAGTCTTTAAAAATGAGGTAGTTTACCTTTTTACCTGTCCATGGCCTCCTCTATGAGATACCACCATCCAAGGAACTTGAAGGCCCTCATTGTTTTATTAGATAAACCAACGAGTATCTACAGCATATTGCCCAAATTGTTAAAGGCAATCCTACATGCAATCTCATGCACCTTGCACGCTCCATGATTGTCCTATTCATCCTTTCTGACACACCATTTTCTTGTGGTGTTCCTGGAACTATCTTCTCTCTATGAATTTCATTCTCTAAACAGTACCTATAAAACTCTTCGCTGCAATATTCACCTCCATTATCTGATCTGATACATTTCAACCTTTTCCTTGTCTCATTTTCAACCAAAGCTTTCCATTTCTTGAATGTATCAAATACATTAGATTTATTTCGAATACAATAAATCCAGGTTTTTCTAGTTCCATCATCAATAAAAGTAACATAATAACAAGAGCCACCAAGAGATGATACCTGAGCAGGTCCCTATACATCTGTATGCACAAGCTCTAATTTTTCGCTCTTCTTTTCTTTCCCAACTCTAAGGAATCTGACTCTTTTCTATTTTCCATAAACACAATTCTCACAGAATTTTAAATCAACATGCTTCAAACCTAGCAACAAATTTCTTGAGTGAAGAATCTGCATCCCCTTCTCACTCATGTGCCCAAGCCTATGATGCCACAATGTCATATATTATCCTATAGAGGTTAAAGCATTAACAAAATTAGAAATACCATTGCATAAATACAATGGACCAACCTTTGCTCCTTTCGCTATTACTGGGGATCCTTTAGTGACCTTCCAGGTTTTATCTGTGAAAGTAGTTACACAACCTTCACCTTCCAACTACCCTGTTGAAATCAGATTTTTCTTTAGATTTGGAACATGCCATACCTCCTTTAATAGCCATTTATTTCCATTTTGTTGTTTTATGAAAATTGTACCCATTCCAATGATTTTACAGGGTTTAACATCACCCAATCGAACCTGTCCAAAATATCCTTGAAGATAATCATGAAAATGTTTCTTATCAGGTGTGGCGTGGAATGAGGCCCATGAATTTACCACCCAGGCATCAATAATATTTTCTAATGAAAGAATCAAAGCATCTTGCAACACATCACCTGTTACATTCGCCTCATGATTAGTTTCTTATTGTACGTCTCCTTCTTTTTCCTTCTGAGACTTGTAATCTTTCTTCAGGTGTCCTTTATTCCTGCATTTCTAGCACACTATCCCCGATATGGACTTGGATTTGCTTTTTCTTGACTTACTTCGATATCCTGGGCTCTTTCCTCTTTCCATTTTTCTTCCCCTAGTCTCTGCAGTCAAAGCATTACCTGATGTCTCACCGAAGTTTTTCCATCACATTTCCCCGCTAAGGATTGCACCGACAACATCATCAAACTTTAAAGTACTAGATCCAAAGACAAAGTTACTAATGGCCATAACTAAGCCATTCCAACTTTCTAGCAACGAGCACAGAAATAACAGAGCCCTAACTTCGTCATCAAAATTTACCCCTACAGAACTTAACTAACTTGTAACTATATTAAAATCATTTAAATGATCAGCAACAGATCCACCTCCTGACATCTTCATATTAAATAAATGCTTCATAATAAATACTTTATTTGAGGCCGAGGGTTTTTCATATAGTTTGGCCAATGCCGACATTAAACCCTGTGTTGTCTTTTCCTTTGAAATATTAAATCCTACCGACGCCGCTAGGCACAACCGTACTATTCCCAGTGCCTTTCTATCGAGAAGGTTCCATTCGTCATCTATCATACCCATCAGCATCTTTGTTTTTTTGCCCAATGGTAGGTACGGATCTTTTTGATATAGATAATCTTCTATCTCCATCTTCCACAACGAGAAGTTTTGGCCATTAAATTTCTTGACCCTAAACCTACCATCTTTTGCCATTGCTCCCACTCGAACCAGGAACCCTTATCTCCTACGAGTTTATCAGCCAAATAGACCTTCGGCTCTGATACTAGTTGTTAGAAAATTATATATTATAAACAAATGGAACACATAAAATATTGCGGAAATATAAACACAAAAAATGCATAAAACAAGAGAGACACAGATATACGTGGTTCACCTAGTTTGGGCTACATCCACGGAGAAACAACCAATCCTTCTTTTATTATATTATCCAGCAAACTAAAGAGATACAACCTACAGTAGATCCGTTGTAACTCCCTCTTCGCTCTCAATCTCCTCTCTCTTCCTCACTCAGAATACAGATATGATATAAACGCAATAAAATTCCCTCATATATAGTGAGGGGTTGCCTTCTAGGGCAAAAAGCCCCAAAACTAAACATAACTTCTACCATCAGATCATCCACCTAATGAACGACCTAGATTGACTAGAAATTACTAGACTTTTACAAGGAAATTTTACATCTATTTTTAGCTTTGGGGGCGCTAGTCCCGAATCCCCGCCAGGGGACCGCTGGCCCCCGGACCCCCGCTGGGGGGACAAGTCCCCATCGCACCCCCCCGTGTGGAGGCGTGTACAATATTCCTAGGGTATACATCCAGCTGAAACCTTTGAATACAGAAGATAATCCGGATCCACACCCAACAATTTTGAGCTTTTATAAAAATGAAACTGAATCCAAGCATAGCTTTTCATTTTAAGCTTGTGTAAACATGAAACTGAACCCAAGCATAGGTCCCTATAGTTAAAGCTTGTGTAAAAATGAACCCATTTCCATTTTTAAACCTCATGATTGCCATTCTATCTACCTCTTTCGTCAGATGAGCCTTGGTTGTTTTCATCCCATTGCCACCATCCCTTTGGACAATCATACGCTTTCACTTGGTTATTTTATCATTTTTGAGGAACAGTTGCAATGAGTGGTCTTATTAGCTAGACTCTTCACATAAATCAACATGTTTTAAGAAGTTCCAACATCATCGGAACCATTTTGTATCCTAGACACCACTCGTTCCTCAAAATGGAGTCCTCTTTAAGCTCTTTTCAGACTCTCTAAATATGAAAAGATTGTTGAGCGCTTGTCCTTTCCAGCTCATTAATGGATTGGAATTGATATCTACTCAGTATAAGTTTAACCATTTTTCAGGCTGAGATAGATTAACTACAAAAAAGGAATACACTGATCGAACGTGATCAATAGGTTCTCTCTCATATTGTTTTATGTTTTTTCAAACTTGAGAGGAAAATCTACAAAAAATAACTTTTGGAGTTTCCTTTTCGTCCCTTTTCAAACTCTCTAAACATGAAAAGGACGAAGTTATCTTTGTCGTTAAACTCGTTAAAAACATCAAATAGCAACAAACTTTTCCATCTAGACAAGACCGAGTATCACCTTTGCTAGACTCATTAAAGCATCAAATAGCGATGGATTCAACTAAAGGGTGAAATTATACAACAAGCATATGTTATCCTCCTCAACCTTGAAAAAAATAAAGAGGTAATGGTTAGCAATGACTGGGGAAAATGGGAAAAATGGGAGAACACTTTATGGTAGCAAGTCGCTCTTGAACATGACACTTTCACCTCATCGTCGTGACTATGTGGGTTGGGTTATTCAGCTTGATGGTTATCACATTATTGGTCTATCATACCATCCATTACTTTTTTTTGGGTCAATGCTACCAATTCATTTTAGTGTCACCGACATGTTCAAGAGAAGTCATTCAATTCAAACATCATCCTTTGCAATACTGTAAACCTTGATTTTCATGACTGTCATTCCTGAACCTTCTGTCATCAATGAATTTTTTCATCTCCAAAATAATTTACCTGGTTTCGTGTCATTGATGTGGGATACATCAAGGCCCTCCTGCAATGAGTCGCTTCTTGTCAACATCAGCACATTATCCAAGAAGTTGACTTAGAAACACCCCTTCAGTACCTTGAGGTTTGCATACATCAATGGCAGGTTTCTCGCTTTTGGGGATAGGTTGACATCACTGGCCTTTGACTGGAAGACTTTGTATGGTGTTAGACATCAAATCATTTATTCACACCATGCGAAATGTATTATAGTACCTTGAGGGTCATCATCATTATCGATAATTCCTCTCACGTCTGTTAACAACTTACATCATTAGGTGGTAATAAGATGATGTCTTCCCATGTTTGACTTCAAATCATCTATTCACAAGGTTAGACTTGTACTTGAGCGAAAGATTGAATGAGAATAAAAACCCCATATCTAGTTTCATCCATCCAGGCTGTGATATTTTCAGGAGTACTAAATCAAATTTACAATGGAATTACATTCATGGTCATCCATTCATGGGTCTATATCTTTAGACAACTATATTTGTACATGTAATGAAAGTTTATAAGTTGAGCATCGGTAAGCCTTCCATCAGCAAGTTCATTAGAAAAAATCAAATTATCATGATATATGTATTGTAATTGATGCAGGTCACCTTTCACTTTGAAACCTCCTCTCCACATAGTAAAGTATTTCACTCGACATACATATTTATGACTTCATGCTTTAGGGGGAAACTGTTATAGATCCATTTGGCACATGAACCCCAACTTAAAAATCAATATTATTAGGGCCCATCAAACCCTAATTTAGTTGTTACATGCCCTAATGAAGTCAACCATCAAAACTTTCTCCTTTCCAAGAGATTCCATGACTGAAATCATCCAAAAGCTACCTCCAAGACGATTAGCGCAGGCAGACCTTTATCAGGGTGCATTGCAGTGCTACCCATTACACTGCCACGGTGCATTGCAGCGCACTTGAGCACTCTTTGGTATGCGCTAGGCGAATTTGAGCGAAATATGCATTGGGGTTTGGAATATTCTTATCCATAGGATGACTCTAGAAGTTTCCCAAGGCTATCCACTCCTTTAGGCTCGAACATGGATGAGGGAGGGAGTTAACGAACATCAATCCCTTTATCCCTTCCTCCATGGAACTAAATCCTATGTTTGGGAGGGCATTCATTATCACCATTTATGGCATAACTTCCTTCATTCACTTGTAAAAAGACCACTCATCTAAGTGATTAGGGGCTGGAAATCATTGAATTATAGGGAGATGCTGTTAGTATGAGACTTGAGTTGGTTTCAAGTATTGTAATGATGTCAAAATGTCTTTCTTGTTATGAGGAGAGGATGGGATTTAACTGGAGGAGTGGCATTGAATCAAGCAAATTGGGTTGTAACTCTTCCTTTTACTAATAAAGTTTTCAAATCTTTTTCCATATGTTTGTATTGTTTATTGATGCTTTCATATGTGTATTATGCACTTGATTCGATTTTATGTTTAATCAATAGATCATTATCATATGCTTTGATAGGTTTTTGTCTTCTGTCTGTGTGCGGGTACTTTTCAAGTGGATTAAGTACGGAAAGGAGAGACAAAATTGGTCAAGGGAGATAAGGAGTAAGAGAAAGCTTCAGGTAGGCTTCTTTATTGTATTATTTAATCTATTGGTTATAGAAAAAGTAGAGAATGCTTTGCTCTGTTGTTCTAGACTTAGCTACTAGTCTACGGGTTTAAGTGTTTATCTGTGGATACTAAAACTTCCCAAAACAACACCTAAAAAAGAGAAGAGGATCCAAAATAATTCTCCACTACTTACCCCTGTTAGCGACAAAAAGGAATATTGTATCGTAATATTCAGCAAAACATGGCAAAATAACATGATGGCAAAATAGGCTGTATAAATGAGAAAAAGTGTGATTAACATGTGAAGTTTCATGGGCTTGGAGGGAAAGAGGATCAAAACTGGGGAAATAAAGTGTAGGAAACAAGTATAAAAACCACATCCAACACCATGGAATTATTAATATTATAAACTTATGTCACTAGAAGGTTGATTTTTTTTGTTAATTGACAAACAATCCTCAATTTATTTGGTTAATAGGTTCTTTGATGAGTTCTTCAATCCAACTATTCAGTTTGCTACAAAATGGTTTTGTGGCATATTGTTACAGATCCATTTGGGCACATCAAATCCCAACATTCAGATCAGTGTTCTAGGGCTCATCAAACCCTAAATTCAGTTGTTTCATGCCCTAAACAAGTCAACCCTTTGAATTCCTCCTTCCCAAGTAGTTTCATGACTTGAAGAAATCCAGAAATTTCCTCTAGAGAGACCAGCGTAGGTAAGCCCTTATGAAGGTGCATTGCAAAGTAGTTAAGTCCACTGCCAGGGTGCTATGCAGAGAACTTAGGCTTCCTTTCACCTATGCTGGGTGAGAATGAGCGAAATTCACATAGGGTTTGGGGAATATTCTTATCTTTTGGAGTCATCTAGAAGTTTCCCTGTCTTATCAACTCCTATGAGCTCGAAAATGGATGAGGAATGAGTTAAGGAGCATCCTATCCTCTCATCCCTTCCACCATGGAACTAATTTTAAGTATGGAAGGCCATTCAATGTCACCATTAATGACAAAACCTGCTTCATCTTCCTATAAATTGACCACTCATCTAAGTGATCAGGGGCAGGATTATGTTGAATTGTAAGGAGATAATGCTGCTATGAGACTTGAATTTGGAGCAAATGATGTGATGCCACAAGATTGTCTTTCTTTTGATGTGATGTGGATGGGATCCAAGTTGGAGGAATGACTTTGAATCAAACACTGGTGGTTGTAATTCCTTCTTCTATCTAATAAAGTGTTTGAACCTTTTTCCATATGTTGTGTTCTTTCATAATGCTTATATGTATGAATTGCTTCTGATTCCTTTCATTTATATTCAACGGATTGTATGCTTTGATCGGTTTTCATCTTCTGTTGTGTTGACAAGGTACTTTTTAAGCGAATTAAGTATGGGAAGGAGCGACAGAATCGATACAAGGGAGACGAGAGGAAAGCAGAACTACATGTAGGCCTTCTATCCTCTCTTCTTATCTATTGCTTATAGGGAAAGTCTAAAACACTTTAAACTGTTGTTCTAGGAACAGCTACTTGTCTAGTGAATTAGTGTTTATCCATAGATGCTAAATTCTCCAAAACACATACTATTAAAGGCTCTACGTTGTGATTTCTAGAGAAAAGGAATTGAATCGATTCTTTATAAAACCTTCCCTACACTTCTACACGGTCCACAATTTTATTTTTCCTTCATTCACCAGGGTTTGCAACACTATTTCAAATGCACCAATCCAACGAAAAAATATAGTTTAAAAGGGTTTGGACCATATTATAAAATGGGATGCTCTGTCTTGATTTAATAGTTCAATCAAATTGTGGTTTTTTGGCGACGAGAGAGCTGAGAGCGGAGCAAAGAACAGCGATGGCGGGCTAGGGTTTCAGGACAGGTTCAGTTGTCCCCTGGAGGACCTGCTCCTGGGCAGGTGCAGGAGACCTTGCGTGCACCGACAAAAACCAAGTATCAGGTTAGGATCATAGAAAATAGAAGAGAAAGCACTAACTAGGCAAGACTGCGAGGAATGGAGGAAGTAAGCGAAGGGGGAGAGATCCCCTCCTATAAGGAGGTTACAGCAGGGGCATCAAGCCGCGATGGGAAAAATGGAGGACATGGAAACCGTAGCAAAAACGCACCGGTGATGGGAGAAGAATGGCAGGCGAAGCCATGAAATAAATGTTTACCACGACCATCCAAAAACCCAGGTTCGTAATTCTAAACAACAAACTAGAAGAGTATAGAGGCTATATGAAAGATCATACACTTATTTGCAAATTTATAGGGACCTGGCCATCTGAGAAAGATCTACTGAAATGGATTCAACAAAAATGGAAACCGAAAGGACATATAGACCTTAAACTAAGGGCAAAAGGTTTTTTCACAGTAGCATTTACAAACTTAGAAGATAAGGAGAGGGTTTTTGAAGGCGGCCCCTATTTCTTCAACAACGTAGGGTTATTCATGAGGCAATGGGAAGAATGTTATAACCCAGAAAAAGAAAAGATGTTGGCAGCACTAGTCTGGGTCAGATTATTTGGGCTCCCGATTGAGTTTTCGGATCCAGAGATTTTAGAAGGAATTGGGAATTCAATAGGAGCCTTTGTGAAGGTAGCAGAGACGACAAAGAGAGGGAGATATACTTCATACGCCAGGATTTGTGTTTACATGAATATCAGGGAACCTCTGCCAGACCATATTGAAATAGAATACCATGATGATGTATGGGAGCAGCCAGTTGATTACGAACACATCCCATTTAGGTGCAGACGATGCCATGAATATGGCCATCTTTTCAAACATTGTCCAATGAATGAAGGAAATACCCCATCAAATAAGGAGGAAGAAAGGAAAAGAGCAGAGCAGGAAGGGAGGAGGAATGAAGGAAACAGAGAAGGATTTATAGAAGTTCAGAAAAGAACAAGATCCTAAAAAGGAAAAACAAAAACAAACCCTTCCCACTCGGAAGGAAACCAGAAAAGCCAGAATCAGTTTGAAGTCCTGAGAGACCTAGAAATGGAAATGGAAGGAGAAGAAGAGGAAGAAGACACAAGAGAAGTTCAAAAAGAAATCAGGACAGAAGCTAACAAAAAGAATGAAACAGTAGGGGAAAAGGAGGGCGCACAGTAAGATCGGGAACAAGAACGGACCCAGGAATAGATCCAAATGGAAATAGACCTGCAATAGGAACATGAAGGAGAAGAAGAAAAGATCATGGGGAAAATCCTATAGGAATGGAAACATCTGGATGAGAGGTTTATACCAGAGCACCAGAAACAACTCTATAAGGACATGTTCCAAAGGTACAAGGAGAAACAAGGAATATGGACAGCGAAGCAACCTGAGCATCTCGGATCACAAGGGGATCAGAACTCAGAGGTGGGTACAACAGGGAAAAGCGGTAGCAAAAGAGGAAGGAGACCTATGAGCGAGACCATTCAGATGGTAGGAGACATGTTGGTAAATTCAGGGAAAGTGATACCACTGTCAGAGGTCTTCCAACAACCCCCAACACTTTTGAAATGATTATTACAACCTGGAATATCAGAGGTCTGAACAGTAAGGGAAAACAAAGATATTTGAAAGAGAGACTCAGAAGGGATAAGCCAAATATAATGCTAATTCAAGAAACAAATGTACAGGAGAGCAAACTAAGAGAAATAATGAGAAATTTCAAACCTTATTATGAGATTATGGGTCAAGATGCAATAGGCAGTGCTGCAGGAGTAGCGAAAATGTGGAACCCAGAGGAGGTCCAATTCGAGGTTTGGACGAGCATTCCTCGGATCCTCTGTAGGAGATTTAGAATTTTAGGGTCTCAAGAATGGTTTTTAATTTCAAATGTTTACGAACCCCATATGCAGAATGATCGCAGAAACTTTCTCCAGAACTTGACAGCTTTGTGCACCCTTTACCCAGGTTTACCATGGGTAGTGGGAGGAGACTTCAATATGATAAAAACTATAAATGAAAAAAACAGAGGACTCAGAAGAATAGAGACAGACATGGTAGCCTTCGAAGATTGGATAGCAGCTCAAAGGCTTGTGGACATACAGACAACTAATGGAATTTATACATGGAATAACAGGAGAGGAGGCAGAAATCAGATAGCATCTAGATTAGACCGATTCCTATTATCAAAACATATTATAAATTGGGATATTTACATTGAAGCAGCGATTCTCCCAGGAATGGGATCGGACCACTGGCCAGTTAAAGTAGAACTAGACATAAAAGCTAGCCCGAAACAAAAACCATTCAGATTCGAAGCCTTCTGGCTCAAGGACCAAAATTTTATGAAGAAAGTAGAAGAATGGTGGAAACAAAGCAGATAGAGGGGAAGAAACAAAATGCAGACTTTCCAGCTGAAATTAAAAGAAATAAAAGGAAATATCAAGAAATGGAATAAGGAAGAATTCAGCCATATACTCAAAGATAAGCAGAGGCTAGAGCAGAAGATGGAACAAATCCAACAAGAAATAATAAATACAGGCAGAAGCGATGACCTAGCCAAAGAGGAGGGAATATTAATAGGGCAATTAGAAGAAAGGCGTAAACAAGAAGAAACCTTGTGGAGGCAAAAATCCAGGGTAAATTGGTTAAGGGAAGGGGAAAGTAACACTAAGTTCTTCCACCAAGCTATGATCCAAACAAGGCAGAGAAATAGAATTTTTTCTATCAAAAATGAAGCAGGAATAAGAGTTACGCAACATGAGGAGATAGAGCAGGTATTGGTTAAGCACTTTAAGGATATTCTGACAGAGCCAAATGTCGATAGAGAAGAAGCTATTGAAAAAATGTGTAATGAGATCCCGAGCAAAATTAATAGAGACCAAAACCTCACTCTGATGAGGGCAGCCACTCTAGAAGAAGTAGAAGAAATAGTGAAAGGAATTCAAAAGAATAAATCCCCAGGCCTCGATGGATTTACAGTGGAATTCTATCAAGCAGGGTGGAACTTTCTTGGACAAGACATCCTGGATGTTGTAGAAGAATCAAGAAGGAATCAAAAGGTAAGTACAAACCTAAACTCAACTTTCTTATCTCTTATTCCAAAAGAGAATAAATCAGAAGACCCTTAGGGCTTAAGACCTATTGCTCTTTGCAATGTAATTTATAAGATTATAGCTACCATTATAGCGAAGAGACTCAAACCGCTCTTGCCTAGTATTATCTCCCCTGAGCAAACAGGCTTCGTTGAGGGTCGGAAAATCTTGGATGGGTTGGTGGTCTCCCAAGAAATGGTGCACTCCCTAAAGGTAAAAAATGAAGCTGGTATGATGATTAAACTTGATCTCTCCAAAGCCTATGATCGTCTAAACTGGAAGTACTTGAAAGGAATCTTGAAAGCATTTGGCTTCTGTAATAGATGGATTGAATGGATATCATCAATGATATCATCAACAAATTTCTCTATCATGGTTAATGGATCCCCATCCCAGCCTTTTAAAGCTTCCAGGGGTCTCCGACAGGGGGATCCTCTACCCCTTTCCTGTTTATCATTGCGGTAGAAGGACTAGGGAGATACATCAAAAAAGAAGTTAGAGAAAAACACCTTAAAGGAATCCAAATTTGGGGTAGCAACCTGCCTATTACTCATCAGCAATTCGTTGATGACATCATGCTATTCTGTAATGTATCTCTCAGAGAAGCCCACAGAATCAAATCAATTTTAGACCTTTTCATGACAGCCTTTGGAACCCAAATTAACAATGACAAATCTTGCATTTATTTCTTTAACACTGCTGGAAACATAAAAAATTTCTTGACTAGAACGTTGGGATTCAACTCTGGAGAACTCCCAACCAGATATCTTGGTGCCCCTCTGGCATTAAACCCATTGAGGATGGTTAATTGGCAACAAACCCTAGAAAAGATAACTAGAAAATTAGCAAACTGGTCTTTCAGAACCTTGAATTTTGCAGGCAGAACTATTTTAGCTAAGGCAATTCTTCAATCTATCCCTATATATCAACTTTCGGCAATGGCAGCCCCTAAAGGTGCATGCAATAAGATGACAAAGATCTTCAAAAAATTCATTTGGGGAGGAAATAAAAACCAAAAGAAATGGGCATTAGTTTCCTGGAAGGAAGTGGTGAAAAGGAAGATGGAGGGAGGATTAGGCCTTAGAGATCCCTATCTTCTAAACCAAGCAATGGGCGCAAAGCTTTGGTGGCAGTGGATGAAAAGAGGAAATGATCTATGGAAGAAAATATGGTCAAAAAAGTATAACATGCCCACCAATCCAGAGGAAATTCTAAGAATAAGGGACACTCCGAAAGGGTCGACAGTGTGAAATCTAGCCAGTCTTAATAGAGACATGATAAACAGGCATGTGTTTGGGAAATCAGGGATGGCAGTTCAGCAAGATTTTCGGAGGAGGCCTGGCAGCAGAGGGACAGAATGAATGGATTACAAGCCCTAATGAGTCTAAGGCAAGAAGCAGCTAAGAAAGGAATGACACTAGTTAAGGACTTTTGGAGGATAGAGAGCCAGGATGAGACATGGAGAACCTGGAAAAGCCTGGAAGAATGGATGGAACAGATAGACAAAGAGACAAAAGAGCTATACCAAAAGGAAATGCAAACAAGAAGAATCCCCATAAGAACGGGACCAGACATCCTGAGATGGGGACAAAAAATAAAAGGACATTTCTCAATCAAATAGGCTTACCATCTCTTGATTAATAGAGAACCAGAGGATATGACAAGCACCTAGAAACAGATTTGGAACAACAACTGGTGGCCAAAAGTGACTCATTTCTTATGGTTGGTGATCAAAGGCCATATTCTAACCTAGGATCAACTCCAAAAGAGAGGCATTCAGGGACCTACCAGATGTCCTCTATGCAAACAGGAACAGGAAACGCAAGAACACCTACTGAATTCATGTGTAGAAGGTCAGAGACAATGGGATAAGGTCAGGTGGCTTTTTGGTAAAACGCACAGGGATCAGCAGAGCATTAAAATTACTATCAAGATTTGGGGAAGAGGACAATTTACAAGTCTAGTGGTTAGGCGAGCATGGAATCTGGCAGTCGGGATGAATATGTGGATGATCTGGAATGAAAGAAATAGAAGAGTATTCGAGAACGATGACACAAGACCAACTAAGGGGAAAAACCCTGAAACATATTTGGGAAACCATTCTTGCAGAAACTTGGAAAGGAGAGGACTGGGAACTGACGCGGGAAGAAGAGTAGATCCTAAAGAAACTAAACTTGAATCAAGGGATGGTGGCCCCTCAAATGTGGAAAGCACCCAGGATGGGAAATAATGGCATCAGGCAATTTTCCCCTCCCCCAAATGGTTTTATAAAGTTGAACTTCGATGGTGCTTCTAAAGGAAATCCAGGCCCTGCAGGAATTGGAGGACTTTTCAGGGACGGTCAGGGAAGAACGAGATGGATATATGCAGACAACGGAGGAATTATGAGTAACAATGAGGTTGAACTGATGGCAGTTCGGCAAGGCTTAAAGATAGCAATCAGAAATGCCTACAATAAACTGGAGGTGGAAGGAGATTCCTTAATGGTAATACAAGTCCTCAAAAAACTTAACAACAGGACCTCATGGGACAAAGTAACTCAGAGCTAGAGGATGGCCAGTCTGATCCAAGATCTGGAAAGTATTTTGGGAAGATTTGACTATATGATTATTAGGCATGTCAGAAGAGAGGCCAACAAAGCAGTTGATTTCCTTGTGAACTGGGGATGTCAGGAACTAAGAGAGAAAATGGATAGCTTATGGACAACACACTCAAAAGATTCAAGATTTGAGCAGTTCAGTACGATCCTCATTCATGATAATGATGAAGACACGACTCAAAGGAAGCAGTGACAGATGGCTCCCGATCAGGATGAAGAGCCGGTTTGGTAGAGATGACAGGATTAATCATAGCAAAGGGAGGGTAGGCAGATGTGACTCCTGGGAAAAGGCAGCACCCCCAAAAAAACTAATGATTAAGCAGTCTACCCAAGCCTCAAGTTATCATAGTGGCGGTGGTGGATCGCAGATGAGTAGCAGGAGTGGCGACGGTAGTGGTAGAGAAAACAGGATGGAGAGGAGTTATTATATGAAGACTGAGGTAGGTAAATGTAAACTTATCTTGTTCGAGGCGAGGAGGAAGCAACAAGAATTGTAGTCGGTAGCATTCTACAGGGAGGTCAGCATTCACGGGTATGTGTTTACTGTGAACTCTCTCTCTTTTCCATATAGCGCTATAGACAGAATGGAGATGTTTAGCAGATGTGAAGCCTGGGAGGATGAGAATTATGAGTGCCCCTCTGTAATTCTCGGAGATGGAAAAAAGGGATTACACCGGGTGGGCAATCCTGCAAAACATGAAAGTGGTAGCAGTGATTATAGTTGGAGAATGTATGAGGGAACTTGAGATAAGGGTCCCCAGTTAGAAGAGGACAAGAAGCCTGGTAAGGGAGACCTGAGAATTACTCCAATTACCCATCATCTGGTCTGCCTGGCAGAGGGCATAATTGAGTTTTTATACCTGGAAGGGGGAGAGCACAACCAAACCTCTGAAAACAAAGGGAATTGCAGTAGGAGTCGGGGAATAACCAAAGGAACTGACTCATGGGAGGATGATGAGAAGTATCTCCACAATCTAACTCCTGCAATTGATGAATATTTACAGGTGCGGGGAAGACAAGGGATGGCGCGCTCAGGCCGAGGAAGAGGTCGTGGTGGCCGAGGACGCCCAAGGCAGGAGACCCAGGGTGGCAAGACTGTAGAAACAACAGGTGGACAACACAGAGGAAGGAGGTTGACCTTGACTACGGTTCAAGAGGTGGCCCGCGCCTACCAGGAAGGAACTGATGAAGATATTAGACGCATTATTCAAAATATGGAATCCAGCATCCTGGAGTAGCAGTCGAGCTCAGAGACAGAGGAATTGGCAGAAGCACTGACTGACCCGGGCAACACTAGGGGCAGGATGACCTTGTACAGACAATCCTTGCATATTTACGGGGTCCTTAAGCGTTTGTTGGCTAAAGCCCTTGAACAGGTCACTAAGGAAATGGCAGAACTCGCCAATGGGGTGCCTAAGATTCAGAAGGAAATGAAGAACTTTCAAGTCATCATGATTAACCAAAATAACAAGATAGAGGAGATGTCGCAAATCCTATCCAAGATGGTTGGAAGCGGCCCTAGCCAAGTTGATCAGGTGCATATGCCCATGGAGATGGACCAACAAATAGAAACCAGGAAAGAATGAGCTTCTGAAGGCTTGGTATTAGCTTTTTTGTTTTTTCTCTCTTTTCGTTTGCATGCGAATTAGTAGTTTAATAAGTAGTTTCAGTTGTTTGGTGTATGTAGCCAATATGGACAGACTAGTAAAGTTTTGTTTTTGGAGTTCCTATAACAATCTAAGGTGGCCAACAAACCTGGTTTCCCTTCGGGGCAAGGTGAGGCCACCAGAACAATGTATATGGTTTCCCTGTTTGATATAATTGGAAAGAAAAAAGACGGTACTACCTTTACTTACAAAAAAAATATTTCAATCAAATTGTTGCAAAACTACACATTCCTTCGTGACTTTAAAATTGATATATCAAGAATTAACATGAAAATGTACTATTACCCAGTGTTTTAAACATCAAAGGATTCATTAGTGTAAATAAACTGAATAATTGTATGTAAGAGTATTTCCCCATTTTCTCTAGTTAGACATTAAATCAAACAAAATAACCCCCAGTTCACACAGAATATATTCCATATCACACAGATTTGAGAAATGTTTAGAGGTGTTTTATCTACTTCTGGTTAACTTCAACCACACCAACTAGAAGGAAAAACAACAAGTTCCCCTCTATCCAAGAACTCTTTTATTCCCAAAACTAATTGTTACAAACAAAGGTACATGAATATGAATTGATTTATCTTCTCCACACAATAAAGGAAACTGAAAATGAAAAAAAAAAAAACTATATTTTTTTGGACTAATAAAAATAACTTATCAAGATGATATTTTTAACTTCTCCATATTTTGTATAAAACCAAAACCAACTCCTAAATTAAATATTCAATTTTTTTAACAAAAACATTTAAATTTTCTCAATTTTACATGTGACCCTCCCATCACGTTGTTAAGTTCTTGTCCAGTCTTTTCATATCTTGTGCTTGTCTAATACACATGCATTAGACTCCCAGAGAAAGAAACTTGTATGAGCTACTACTCATAAGTTATTCTATGGAATAACCTACCTTTTATAGAGTTGCAACATTAATTTAAGTAGAATCCTGAACGAGATGATATTTGCATATTACTAAGTACTCAAAATACTCATTTCCTCTTGTTTTCTTGTTAACTTTTTATGTCAAAGATCATTTTAGCTTCCAAATTATTTTCTATAGACAATTGCTTCTGTAACAACCCTGGTGAAAATTCCATGTAATAAAAGTAAATGAAGGAAATAATAATAACCACAGTTGATGGGACACTTATTCCAAGATGAATGTGGGGAAAGACATCCTAGGGGGTGTTCATTTCATTTATTATGAATAAGGAAATCAGCAAAGGTAATGGCTAAGGCTTTGGAAAGGAAAAATGGAATTTTTGGCACATTTATTTATGAAAATAATGGAAATTAAGAGAAAAGGGAGGTGAAAGGTCACAGGTTGCATGTGAGGAGGAAATTGAAGGAAAATAATGGAAAATGAAGAAAATAGAGGCCTCATTCATAAAAAGGCCTATGACAGTCAGTTTGTGACCTTTTGTCAGTTGAGTTTTGGAGTTGTCTCATTATTCTCTCTCTCTCTCTCTCAGCCTTGGACACTTAGAGTTTTCATGGAAAAAAATTGGGATTGGATCAAGAAAGGAAAACAAGGAAAGAGGAAGCAAAGATCAAGCAGGGAAAGGTAGGATCATGCAGCTACATCATGATTCATTGCATGTGTTGATTGGCATGTGTATTTTCCATGTTATATTTGGCATGCATGGTATTGAATGTGGCTCTTTCGCTATTGTGGCATGGGTTTTTCCAGGTGTAACAGTGTTTTCAGCCTAGCCTTTCCATTTCTAGGTAGCCATGGTGTGATGGGGTTCTCATGTTTTGGTTGATCTAGATTGTCGGATGGATTCGAAGCTGAGTGAGGTGGATCTCTGAATGATAGAGAACATGGCCTAGTGGTCCCTAAACTGGACTATGGATCACAGTAAATCCATTGGCCTAGTGACTCCTAAGCCAGACTATGGGTTATGGTAAATCCAGGATTATGTTTCCTTGGTGGGCCTAGGAATCCTTCCCGGTGAATGGCAGGATACACGGTAAAGCCAAGAGGTGGTTTTGTCTCTATTGGGCCTAGTAATCTCAGGTTTGGGATATGTGGTAAAGCCTGGAGAGTCAGTCTCATTTTAGGGCATAGTGATTCGGGTTTGGATTATGGTAAAGCCTAAGAGACTAGGAGGCAAGGAAAATTCCTCATGGCATAGGTGGAGAAATCTGATGGCATCCATGGTTGTTTGGCCTAGTAATCAAGTGGAGATCATAGTAAAGCCTATTATGATGTGTTCATCATATCGTCCTAGTGATCCGGGATGGATTATGCTAAAGTTTGGTTTCTATTGATGACGGTGAGGTGGTTTAGCCTTGGTATTCCATGGTTGGTACTTTGTTTTGAGTTCCACATTCATGCTTGGAATATGGAATGTGGGTGAATGGTTGAAGACAGATTTGGCTCAACCATTCTATGGTCGTGTGGGACAAGGAAGTCCCATTCCATGTTTGGTTTTTGCATCATTAATGAAAGGTTATTTCTCCTTGTATTTGTATGAGAATTTTAATGGATCATATTGGGTTTATATGGTTGTACTTTCATGAGTATTTCTGTTGTTATTATGCTGGTTATATGTATGTTTTATGAAAGCATCTATGTATGGATCTTAGCATGTTTTTACTTGTAAATGAATGGATAATGTATCTATGGCCTAATAAATGATAATGCGCCAAATGACATGAGGGAAAAATGGTTCATAGAGATTCCCAGATAAGTATCAGATCCCTACATGTAATTTTGTTGTTTACACCTGTAAGTTACATGTTGATGATATGTTTGACGAAATGCCTATCATGACTAGTAGGGGTCTAATTAAGGTCTTGTTTAACTTATTTCTTTTGCATCATTCTTTCCCTGTTCTTTGACTAATCTTAAGCTATCATTCCATTTTGGGCAGTTACCTTGGCTCTGGGCCTAAAAAATGGCTCAAATCTCGGGGACGCTAGCATAGAACTAGCAAATTGGGTCTCTAGACTCTGTTAAGCAAGCCTGTGAAAGTCACTTTTTGTTTATGGATTCTCTCATGCCTATAGCATGAGAGAGACTAAAGCTTAAGATGTTCATAACATTAGTGGGAGCTAGGGACAAGATGTGTGAGTGGCTAACATGTATCCTAAGGGTTTTGTTTCTTATGTGGATAGGTTGGTTGATGTGTTCCATCTATTCAGCTTCCTTAAGGTCACATAGGAGGTTGAATCCAATCATAGTAGCCTCTCATCGCATGTTTACCCTGATTGGCTGGTTACTTATGTAGATGTGTGAGGAGGGTTTTACAGAGTGGTATCAGAGGATGGTTCACCCCCCATACTGGATGTACAATGTGTGTTGGTCATGCATGCATGTTAGTTGCATGTGTGTCTCTTAGACTTTCATTTCATGTTCTTGTTACATTTGCTTGAAGTTGATCATGATGGTAGTATGGTTGTCATAAGGAACTTGATGATTGATTTTTTGGAATGCATCGTTATGGGTATATGACTGGTTGCATATGGTTATATGTAACTTACATGTTGATTATATGTTGTGTGACTACAACCTTATATGTCAGATGCATTATTGAATGTTTTGATTACATGTATTAGTCTTGTAGGTTGATTACAAGAATTGATCACTTACGCTCAACTACATGCGTTCATATGTATATGTAGTTCATTAGGAATTGCTTATGCATGTTGATAATTGCATGTGGAAATGTGTACAATGGAGTAATGGTTATTGTCATGCATGAGGTCATAGCATGCATTATTGATATGGCCTTGCATTGATGACTGGACCATAGCTAGAATGATGTTGATGTGTTGGTGCATTTATTTGTGTATGTCTATACGTTGTTATGTTTATGTAATACATGTATCATGCTGATTTGATGACCTTGCAGACAAGGTATCCTCGCCAAATTATGCTAAGGTATGTTGGAATATTGTGATTTGGTTTAATTGACATATTATGCATTACAGGAAACAGACCAAATGGCTAGCAAGGTGGCAGAATACATATAATCTCACTATGAATCAGATGGGCAACGTGGTGTGGAGCACTCCTCGGATTTGGTAGATACCTTGAGAAGCTTGAAAGAAGAAATAAGGAGTTGTAAGGCAGATAATGACTGGATCATATATGCACAAGAGAAACAAGAAGAGGTTAACGCTATACTTCTTCAAAGTTTTTCAAACTTGCAGTGACAAGGGCCACTTTAGATCAGCCATGGACATGAGGATAGAACTAATGCGGCATATTTTAGTAGGTCTCTTGGTAGACACATCTTGGATAGTTTTGATATGGTGAGAGATGGCAAGTTGTTGGACACTCTGGATAAGACAGACGATGAGTACAGGAACTATTCTAGTTTTGGTTCTGATAGGCACCATGATCTCCATCGCTATCATCCTTATAGGAGGAATGATAGGGGCTACTTACCAAATGAGTTTAAGAAAGCGACACCACCTACTTTTGATGGAGATGTGAAGAAGCCAGAAGATGCAAAGGCATGGATACTTGGGATGAACAAATTCTTTGAGATACATGATTAAACATATAACATGAATGCTAGAGTAGTGATATTTAGCTTGAAAGGTAAAGAAAAAATTTGGTGGGAAGATGTTAAGCATGTCAGAGACATCAGGACAAATGATTTGAGTTGGTGGGAGTTCAAGAGGCTTTTCAAGAAGAAGTAATTGTTAGAAAGGCACTATGATAGTAAGGCAAAATAATTCTATGAGCTAAATATGGGATCAATGACATATGAAGAGTACATGACCAAGTTTCTGGATCTATTGAGGTATGTATTGTATCTTACTGATGATAAGGCTAAACTTCAACAGTTTGTCAGTGATTTGTCATTAGAATTTAGAGATCAGATTGAGTACAATGAGCCTCGGTCACTTGAGGATGTTATTGGGAAACTGAAACATTGCTATGAACAATCAAAGCGTAAGAATGAATATTAGCAAGGATGGAATGGAAAAGACAAAGGTAAAGGTAAATGGAAGCCTAAGAGGATAAGGCCTCAGCATGCAGATGAGAAAGAGAATGTGGCACCAAAAAATAGATTTAATGTAGTTAGACGAGGACATGAGTCATAGTAGCAACATACAGGTGTTGGTACTTGTCAGTGGGAGTGTTGGACATGTGGCAAGGAACGCCTTAAGAGATATTGTCCACAAAATCATGGTGGTAGGCCTCAGATATACAGTGCATAGGAGGAACAGACTCTTGGGGATGTAGGACAGAGCATTTCTCGTATCTATGCAACAATGGACAACCGACACACAAAACACAAAGAATCTATCATTGAGATGGATAGTAAGCATTATGATTATTTATTTCTATTTTGATTGACCCTCGATCTAACTATAGCTATGTTAGTCCTGACTTGGTGGATAAGTGTGGTTTGAATAAGGAATTGCATGCAAAATCTTGGTTAGTGCAGTTGGATATAGGTACAAAGAAGCGAGTTCATCATTGGGTAAGATCTTGTTCATTTGATTTGAGTGGTATGCCTACCGTATCACATTTGAATGTATTACTGTTGGGATCATACAGTATGTTGTTGGGCATGGATTGGTTGTATCTTCATAAAACCAAGGTAAATTGTTATGAGAAATCCATTTAGCGTGTTGATGATAATGGGGAACCAAGAATCTTGCAGGGTAGCAAGAAATCCACATCAATTAGGATGGTGAAAACTATGCAAGTAAAGTGTCGTCATAGGAAGGGGTGTATGTTATTTTCAATACACATTTCTAGTGATCATGGTAAGGAGGTTGAGGATGTAGATGCATTGAGAAGGTACCTAGTTTTGTAGCAGTTTCAGGATCTATTCCCTGAGGAAATTATAGAGTTTCCACCTCAAAGTGAGGTAGAGTTTTCTATTGAGTTAGCGCCAGGGACAACTCCAACATCAAAAGCACATTACAGGATGAGAACACCTGAGTTGGTTGAGTTAAATCTACAATTGAAGGAAATTTTGGATAAGGGATACACTAGGACATGTGTATCACCTTAGGGTGCACCAGTCTTGTCTGTGAAGAAGAAAGATGGAACTATCAGATTATCCATTGACTACAAGCGGTTGAAAAAAGTGGCCATCAAGAACAGGTGCGTATTTCCAAGGATTGATGACTTGTTTGATCAAGTAATGAGAGAAAGAGTGTTCTCCGAGATCGACTTGAGAACGGGGTACCTTCAGGTATGCATCAAAGAGCATGACATTTACAAGACTGCATTTAGGACTAGGTATGAGCATTATGGGTTTGTTGTAGTTCCATTTGGCTTAACTAATGCTCCAGCTACATTTATGTCCTTGATGAATAATGTGTTGTGTCCATATTTGGATAAGTTTGTTATTATGTTCATTGATGATATATTTGTATATTATAAAAATGAGGAAGAGCATGTCAAACATTTAATAACAATGTTGAGGTTGTTGAGAGAGCATTAGTTTTATGACAAGCTCAACAAGTGTAGTTTCTTTCAGATTAAGGTACATTACTTGGGGCGTGTGATCTCCAAGGAGGGCATTGCAGTAGATATAGAGAAGATAAAAGCCATCATGGAGTGGGTAGCTCCTAAGAGTGTGGATGAGGTGATACCTTTCATGGGTTTGGAAGGCTATTATAGGAGGTTCATCAAGAACTTATCATAGATTTATTATCCTATGACATCATTGCAAAGGAAAGGTAAGAAGTTTGAATAGATAGAGGAATGTGGGGCTATTTTTTAGCAGCTCAAGCAGTTTTTGACACATGCACCAATGTTGCAGATTGCAGATCTAGACAAAGAGATTGTAGTATGTCCATATGATCTCAAGAGAGGACTTGGTGGAGTCCTTAAGTAGGATGGACAAGTGGTATGCTATGAATCGCAAAAAATAAATAAGCACAAGCACAACTACTTGACGCATGATCTTAAGTTGGCAACAGTTATACATGCATTAAATATGTATTTTGATTCAGTTTTGCTTGGTGAAAAGGTGATTGGTTGATGCAGAAATTCTTGATGTTTGATTGATGTTATTCATGGATCCAGTCTGAAAATTAATGAAATGTGGTCCCTGGAAGAAAGAACGAAGGTTGTAGCCTTCTGTAGGTCAGAACCTACGTACTAGTATCTCAGCTAGTACAAGAGCTAAGGGGGTTGTAGCTCCCTTCCAGGAGAGGCTGGAGAACGAGAGAAGGTTGTAGCCTTCTGTAGGTAGAAGCCTACGTACTGGTATAAGTCTGCACTAGTATGGAAACATTGTAAAAGAAGTTTCTAATTAAAAATAAGATAGAGACGAATTGCAGCAAGTGGTTTTCACCCACATTGGGTTTCCACCTTATATCTTGTGTTCTTGTGTGTGGTTGTCTTCTGCTCTGTTTCACTGTTCCTGGTTACTGTTTATTTGCTTCAGATACACAGATTAATGATAAACATAAGTAGAATAAATTAAATTATAAGTCTGCATGGTATACGCTGGTTTCCTTGTATGTAGTTGCGTATATACGCGGTTTTCTCTAACTAAAGTAGCGTATATGATCTGGGTGTGAAAAAGAAAATAATTGACTTGATAATACTGATTCACCCCCCATCTCAGTATTATTTCGAACATATTCTTATTCATGAACGACATTAAATGCTTCAAGTGTCATAACATTGGTCATATGGCACGTAATCGTAACTTGATTTGGGCACCTTCTCAAGCTAGAACTATGCCAGGTAAGAAAGTTACACAAGTATGGAGAAGGAAGCAAATACAATCTGAAAGTCCCTTGAACTCTCTAGCCAACAACACATGTTATTGACCTGATCTTCGACAATCTAAGCATTTGATGGGAAGACTCTGCCAAAAGAGATGATGCATACAGTTAGGGGGAGCCTATGATCCTTGATCATTATTGCAGAAGCTATTCATGAAAGGGTCCTTATGAAATCCTTGATGAGCTATATTGACAATAATTCTTTGATAAAGATCATTTCTCAGGAGCACTACATTGAAGAACATGATCTTGTAACCATTCTTTGGACTGTTGTTGAAGATGTTATCCACTTGATCACTAAGGATAAATTGGAGCAGTTGAGAAGGCCATCCAATGCTAGAGAAATATGGAAAATAAATATGTTGTTGGTATTACAGAAGTTGAATGTCTCAACTCAGGGATATGATGTGAGAACAGGTAAATCAACGATAGTAATAGAGGCAACCTTCAAACAAACATGCATATCTGGGAATGGAGCTTGAAGCAAAAGTAGTTGGAAGAATCTAGAATAATTGAAGCATTGCAAAAAGTTGTCAACCAATAGAAAGAATTTAAAAGGCAGTCAAGGATTAGATATTAAAGAAAAAGGGGAGAATGTTGTGCTGTTGAATATAGCTTGGCAACTTAAGGAGAAGCCCAAAGATACAAAGGAATCCTGATTTGAAGAAAGATAGTGAGAATGACATTTTCAGTGGCATTTTCTCTTGATTCGGACTCTGAAGGCCCCTTAATTCTGGCTGTGGAAAAAACAGAATATGGTGTAGAAGCATAAAAAATTGGACTTGGACATTTGGTGTATGGCTATTTGGAGTCTATTTTGAAGCATTGAAGTGGAGCATATTTAAGCATTGTTTAAATAATTATGAATAAGTTCTTAGACATGAAGAGGGAATAATGTGCTAGTTGATGATGAGGCAGAAATCCTTCTATCTTGAGTAAAAAGAAGAGAACCATGATAGGGGGAGTAACATACCCATAAAAATATACTATTCATAAAGAACAGAAGCAGTTTGATGGGGGGAGCAGTTTGACAGGGGGAGTCCTTGTGCACTCCTTTGCCATTGATGTCAAAGGGGGAGAGAAGAAGAATATTGCCATCAATGACAAAGGGGGAGATTGTTAATCTAGGTTTTCATTGATGTCAATATGGCAGTTTTTGTGATGGAAAATTCTTGTGACATGTGTGGTTTCCCATTGATTCCCATTGATCATAATACTTCTCATGGAGGATCCAAGGATTGAATAAAGACAAATAGAAATAGTGGAAGCGAGGAGGAAAGATATCTGAAGCCATCAGAAGAGAAAGAGAAAGAGTAAATAGGAGAAGCCATGAAGCCAAAGAATAAGAGGAAGAGTTCATCAAAAGCCATCAAGGAAGCAGTTTATCGCATATGCCCAAGGGTAAGTGCTATTGGAAGAAAAAAGAGCAACAACAATATCAGAGGAGTAAAGAAGAAAACATTGGAGGAGCCATATTGGAAGTATCGCATGTAATATATGCCCAAGAAGAATTGATAGGAAGAAAACAACAGAGGAGCATAAACAAAGTTATCGGAGAAATCGTATCAGTAGTATATAATATCGGCGTTTTCTATTATATGCCACTGCTAAAAACCTGCCAATTGTGATATAAGTTACGGACCTGATGGTCCTATTACAATACGTCCTAAATAAATATCGCATATGCCAGATCGCAAGTTTTTAAAGCCGTATCACTGCCCAAAATTTGTCGATTGCGATATATATTGCAGACTCGATGGTTCCATTACAATACGTCATAATAAAATATCACATCCATCATATGAAATTTCATATCGCAAGTCATAAAGGTCATGGTAATACCTCCAATTATGATATAATATTGTGGACCCACTGCACCATTATAACATGACTTTATACCATATCGCATCCACAGTATCACTAGTTTCTAAGGGATGTCAAACTATTGATTGCAATAAATATGTGGACTCGATAGATTTATTAACAATTGTTTAATATCATAATACATCCACTCCATCGGCAGTAGGGGAACCGGCTATGTTATGTGCAAACCTCCGAAAGTTGCGATTGCCGGATTAAAGGAATAACTCCGATTTTCATGAATGTTGCGATTGTGATTAATGTGATAACGTGCCATGTGGGACCTCCATGTGGGTATAGTCCTGGATGAAAATTAAAAAAAAGGGCCTCTCTGATATAATCTTTTAATGTGCAAACTCATAAGTCGACCTCTCCTCCCAATGAATGTGTCTTTTGGTTATTGGAAAAACTCACATATATACAAGTTGAAATGCTTCACTTTTGGTAATTGATCTTGGGCATCTATCACGGACAAGAAGGACAGTTCACAACTCGTGAACGTGAATTAGCATAAGAAAGGAAGCCAACAGTTGAACGGACGAAAGTGGAAGCCAAAGGTTGAGTGAGCAAAGAAGGAAGCCGAAAGGTCCAGCGAAAGAAAAAGGAAGCCAAAGGTCGAGCGAATGAAAGTGGAAGCCAAAGGTCAAGCGAGTAAAGAAGGAAGCCAAAAGGTCTAGCAGAAGAAGAAGGAATATGAAGGTTGAACATTCTGTTGACTGGGTTATTTATTGAAAATCTTCGAGCTGTGTTTAACAATGATTCAGATAATAGTTCAAAAGGACGCTCTCCAGATTTAAGAAGATTATCTGAGTATGAACATGGTTGTTTTTAATTGAATGCACAATATGAAACTGTGACAGTCACTCCTCTGAAGAAGTCATTCTTGAACCAGTTACTCCTGAAGCCTCACTCCCAAAGCAGTTACTGTAACAGTTAGGATAGAGGGTTGAAACACAGAGTTGTCTTTGTGCAGAGCTTAGTGCAATTCATTGTAGACACATTGAAGTTGTGTGGAGACTATTGAAGACCATGACGTATTAGTCATCATGATGTGACTTGGAGATTTTTCTTGGGTATGATGAAGAGTAATGGTGATAACTTCTATGAGACAAGGTTGTCATTAATGATGTAGCATGGAGACTACAATGAAACTGTAGATTGACACAATTCAGTGAAGAAGATTTTGGGAGCAAATAATTACTACCAAATATATCTAGACAATATATAGCGGAGGGTTGGAGCCCTTGGGGTTGGTGCCTCAGAATTGGAAGGATTGGTATCCTTGGAGTTTGTTCTCCTAAATCCAAGGTTGGTACATTGACAAGATAGGGCCAGAGCCCTTAGGGTTGGTGCCTCAGAATTGGAAGGATTGGTGTCCTTGGAGTTGGTGCTCCTAAACATAAGGATGGTGCCTTGAGAAGATAGGGTTGGTGCCCTAGAGGTTGGAGCCTCACAAAATACCAAGTTGGTGCTTGGAATCAGGTTGGAGTCTTATATATATTGTACCTGATTTATTGTAAAGATTATATTAATAAAATCATCTATTCCTATTGTTCATTTTGTGTTCTAAATATAAATGATTTAACTGGTAAAAATAACAATTGAAAATGAATACTGATTCACCCCCCCCCTGTCAGTATTTCCAAGAGAAAACAAATGTAAGAAATATTTTCTTGAATTAGTGCATATTGGTATCTGCTCCAATGTAAACTAAATAACTTGCATGAACTTCCTATTTTATATATGTGTTCATGATATAACTAAGTTTACATGGATCTATTTGTTAAGAAAGAAAGTGACAATTTCGAATACTTGAAAGAGTTGATAAATTTCGTTGAAAAAAAATAGGCATAGATATAAAAATGCTTAGATCATATGTAGGGGAAATATACAATTGAATGAAATTATTAATGTACCATCAAACAATGGAATTTATTGATAGTGCATGGTTCCACATACCCCTCAACAAAACCTTATGATTGAAGGGAAATAATAAACCATAGTAGAGCATACTAGAGCATGCTTAAAGATAATAATCTCCCTAATAATTTGTAGCATGAAGTTTTAAGTACAACTATGTATCTACAAAGTTGAACTACGACCAATTTCTTGGGGCATAAAATTATTCAATGAAACATGGAATGATATAATCATTTGATATTTTTCCATACTAAGGAATTTTTCCACATATTAATAGAGAATAGAAGGAATGTTAATCTAATGTGATTGCAATGTATTTCCATTGGTTATTGAGTTGCCAATAAACCTTACAAAGTGTATGATGATTTTATCCATAAAGTCTTTACAAGTTGGGATGTTATATTTCACAAGTATGCAATGAAAATAGTTAATATATAATGAAAGTTGTTTTTGAAGGAGTTGAAAGTGCAAAAGTAGTAGAAAGTGTGGATCGACAAGTTAGTGGTGAATATCAAAGTGGTATTGAAGCTACAAGAAATAAGAGTACGCCAATTAGTGTATCTACTACACCAAGGTGTGAGGCATTATAAATATCAATAATGAAAATAAAATACAAATCAAGTACACATATTATGCTTAACATGTCTAGTGATGGTTTTCAAGGTACCTTTAGATTTTGAGAAAACAAAGGAGCATGCAAAATATATAATTCTATGGAAAATAAATATGATTCCATATTAAAAAATGAAAGTTGAGAATGAAATAGATTGCTAAAAATAAGGTTCCTATAGGATGAAATGTGTGTATAAATATAATTTGATTTTGATGGTAGTATAGACAAGTTTGATGTTAGATTGGTTGCAAAAAGATACTTACAAAACAAAGGAATTAGATTATGATGACACATTTGAATCTATAGGTAAAATGAACACCACTAGACTTGTAATTTTGTTATCTACTAACCACAATTGGCACCTACAATTGATGGATGTCAAGACAACCTTTTTGAATGGTGAATTGAGAAAATAAGTGTACCTTATTCAACTAGAAAGTTTTGTAAAGTGGGGATTGTAAAATGTTGTATTGAAGTAAAGCACTATATGGTCTCAAACAACCTCCAAAGTCACATGTATATAAAAATTCATAACTTTTTATTCAAGAAAGGATTCACAAAAAGTAAAAATGATCCAAAATATTTACAAAGAGAAAGAAGAACATGAGAATGTTTATTTCATTTCATTGTAAGTTAATGATTTAATCATGTTAGTAAATATCAAAAGACAAGAATTTGAAATGAAGTATATTGGAAAAATGTACAACTATGTATCCTTTGATGTATAGAGGGAAGATGGTAAAACATTGATCACTCAAAGTAAATATTAAAATAAGGAACTATCAAGAGATTCAATATAAATGACTGAAAGAAATTGTTTACTCCATTATAGAAAAATGTTAAATTTCACATTGAAGATGATATAAAATACGTAAATGGTACTTTATATAGATATTTAGTGGTAATTTTAAATTATTTAACCGTAAAAGTACTTTGTAAAAAACAAAGGAAATGCTAGAAAAACTAATTGTAACAAGAACACATAAAACAAATTAACGTTGTCCTAGAAAACTCATAAATTGAAAAATAGACTAATGGATATATTATTATCTTATGTCTTAAATACAACCATGCCTTGAGTTAAATGCAGTGAAGTAGCCAAACAATGTGGCCACACCAAGTGAGTGTTTTTCTAAACTCACCTAAATCACACTCGATAATCCCCAACCTTTTAAAAAACCTGTCACATGTAATCCATGGGTTCTAATAGGACATGATACCAAAACCATGTGCCTAAAACCATCCAATATCGACCTCACAACTTAGACTCTGTCACTAAGTCAATTTTACTCTAACATTCTACTATTTAATTTTGACTGAGGAAATCCAGATGCTCTCCTCTCCTATCACCTAGGTATACTCAAATACTTTATATGAGGGGTACTGATCCAAGGGATAAAAAATATGCTAAAAATGAAATTACTCAAATTCTCCCAAAACTAGTGCCAAATTATAGATCTCATCATTATGAATCCAACAATTCTTAAATCGTCTTAATCGAACATCTTATGAAGAAGTTACCACATTCTAAAGCTTTTGGAGAATAACAAAAAAGTCAACTTACAAGATATACTAGGTTGTGTATGGATGCCACGTGGCAGTCTATACACTAAAATTGTGTTGATTTTAGCAAGATGACTGAGAAATATAGAGCCAATCAGAATATGACATGTGGCCCAATTGTACAGAGGCATATGGCGTGTTTTGATTGGTTGGAGGTGATTTGGTTCAAGACAATCATAGAATGAACCATGGCCCAATCACAGGGCACCATGTGGCACTCTAAATAAGGCCAAAATTTGGTTTATACATTTGGTGAGCCTCCACAGGGTTCAACCCTAGGATCGCGATATTGAAAACCGCCTTCACTATAAACACATCACATTAGTTCTTATTATACCATGGTTGACAGGCTCTATTTAAGGTTGACCAAGGGCGTCGTTAGGGGGAGGGTCGGGCCGACGGGTGTACCCGATCGGCCTAGCCCTATGTCATATTATGGTTTCATTTACCTTGGTGTAAGGTGGAGAGGGCGGGCCATCTGACACCCTGCCCATGCCCCAACCCATGGCTCCGTTACAATGTGTGATTGTTGACGAGAGCTATGGGAGGGGCGGATACATGGTACCCTGCTCGCACCTTGATCACACTCTTATTAATTGATAGGTGACCAAGAGTGGGGTCGGGAAGCGCATGGCCTATGGCCCACACCCCACAGTCATATTGTTTCCATGTGATTGACTAGAAGTATGAAAATAGGGGCACAGGTTTGGTTGACCATTCGAAAATTTGCACCAAAATTGGTGGGATTTGTGGGTTGAACCCGTCACTTACAGTTGTGAAAATTTCACGTTCCAACGCCACCAAAGACCAGTTTCATTTCTAGTTTTGCAGCTAAGAAAAATTTGCATAACAATTAACTGAGAAATGGAGAAGAAGGGCTAAATTGATCATTTTTTAGTCCTTTTCAGCCAAAGAAAAGCCTACATAGGGGTTTTGGGTGTTCTGGACATAATGGCAGTGTTATGTTTGTAATTTAAGCATTGTATGTCGATGTAATTTCACATTTGAGCATATAATTTAAAGGGCCAACATTGGAAGCTGGACCTGGAGACGTATCTTAGGAGGGGTGAACTCTGTCATCAAATTGTTGTGTTGTGATGCTGCATGTTGTCTATTTTTAAGTGTTAAAATATGCAAAAAATTAACTTAATTTGTGTGCTTTTACAATATCGATCCATTGTCCATAAGACATAAACTAGCTTGCAAAATTTTATATGATATGTTCAATTTTAATTTCATATCAGTTTGGTATCAAAGCATGGTTTGTATGAAGGTTTGATAGATTTTGCAAGTATTTTTCTTGAATGATTACAAGGTCTAAATTGAAAAGAGGAGGAGGGGTGCTTGGATAGCCAAACCCTCAAATTGGTTCAAGGAGGCCACAAACTCCACTAGTCATAGCATATGAAGAAGGACAAGAGTTGATGTGTGAGGATGAGATAGATTTTAGAAAGAATTTCTATGATATCTCTGAGATGGTGAAAGTGTTGTACAATGAGAGGAAAACAAGGTTGCATGGAGAAGGTTATAATAAACCAAAAGGTAATGGTGGTGATGGGAGAAAGCCTCCACCTCCACCTCCTCCTTCACCTCTATACTCAACACCTTCTTGACCTCCTTCATCTCATAAACCTACTACTCCTCCATCTCCAAAAGGACATGCTAAGTCTCCTTTGATTAAGCATGATGTCAAGTTTGAATTGTCTATATGTACAATGGGGAAGTAAATGCTGAAAAAGTTAGATAATTGGGTTCGTCAAATTGATGTCCATTTGCAAGATTCAAAACATTGATGATGATGTCACTAATATCTAGCTTGCTTCCCTTCATTTGGAAAGTGAAACCCTCATCTGGTGGGAGGCCGGAACTCAAGAAGGTTTGAAGAAAAGTGGTAAAATTATCTCTTGGAATGATTTTATAGTTGCATTAAGAAGACAATTTTATCCATTAGCTTACAAGCAAAAAGATATTATGGATTGGAAAAATTTTAGACAAGCTAAAGGTCAGATTGTCCAAAGTTGCACACAAGAACTTAGAAGAGGAGCTTTAATTTGGGTGTTGATTTTTCTTCACAAGATACTCACCTTAAATACATAGGTGGATTACATAGTTATTTCAAACATACTGTACTTATGTTTAATCCCACCAATCTAGATGAAGTATGTGTTTACGCAACTCATTTAGAATCAATAGGAAAGAATGTTCCTCAAGGGACTAGCAAGAAACCTTCTAAATTTGGAGACAAAGGAAAGGGGAAGTTTAAAGGAAAAGGAAAAAAGAATACTACTATCAAGAAAGGGGAAGAGAAACTTGCCTACAAAAATTATTCAATAGAAGGCCATTATAAAGATTGTTGTTGGAAATTACATCAAGAAATTAAACCAACAAAGTTCAATAAGGGGAAACAAAATATTTTTGCTACAAATCAACAAGATCTAGGATCTGATTTAGGTGATGAAACCCAAAAAACTTCCATCGAAATGAAAGGTAAAACTTCTAATGCAAGTACTAGTTCTTCTAGCAAGCATATTGAATTTCAAAATGATAAAGAAAGAAGTGAGCTTTTCCATATCAGGGTCACTACAAAACATACAAAGGTTGATACATTATTTGATGGTGGATCCCAAGTCAATATTATCTCTAAAGAAATTGTCAAGAAACTTAATTTAGAAACTACACCTCATGCTAAACCTTACCCTTTGGATTGAAGTGAGCTTTTCCATATCAGGATCATTACAAAACATACAAAGGTTAATACATTATTTGATAGTGGATCCCAAGTCAATATTATCTCTAAAGCAATTGTCAAGAAACTTAATTTAGAAACTACACCTCATGCTAAACCTTACCCTTTGGATTGGCTATATGATGCTGCCAAATTACAAGTGACAAGAAAATGTAAACTCAAACTCGCCATCACTGCTAATTTTATAGATGAGGTAGAGCTTGATTTTGTACCACTTTATATTTGTGGGATTGTTTTAGGGAGTGCATAGTTGTAGACTGAAAAGCTGTATTCTATCGTCATGAGAAAAAATATCATGTTTTTAAAGACAAAGTTAAGTAGATTGTTAGAGCACATAGAAAGAAGATGAAATTATCTCTTGTTAGTATTGGTCATATGAAAAGGCTTGTAAATACTGGTAAGAATTTTGTGTTGTTGATGATTAAAGTTAAAGATACTGTTGAATCTAAAACTTTCACAAGATGTGATTCTAAACTCAATCATGAATTAGTTAAATTTGTTAACACTTACAACAAGATGTTTCAGGATCCTGAAGGGTTACCTCCAAAAAGCGGAATTCAACATGAGATTCACTTGCAGCGGGATGCACCACTTCTAAATATTGGCATGAATAGAATGTCAATTTTGTAGAATGCAAAGATTAAGAAGAAAATTCAAGAGCTTCTCGAAATGGGGGTCATCAAGCCTAGCACATATCCTTGTGGATCTCTTATTGTCTTGGCTCCAAATAAATGTGTGCATGGTGCATGTGTGTGGATTTATGAGCTTTGAACAAGATCACAGTAAAGTATTTCTATCCTCTTTCTTGCATTAATGATTTTATAGATTAGTTAAAGGAAATTCTTTACTTTACTAAGTTAGATTTGAGAAGCAATTATCATCAGATAAGGATTGTTGAACATGATATTTGGAAAACTACTTTCAAGACAAAACAAGTTTTTTTGAATGGTTAGTTATGTTGTTTGGGTTTTGCAATGGACCTGCCACATTCATGGGAGTTATGAATGATGTGTTGCGACCATTCCTTGATTATTTTTTCGTAGTCTACTTAGATGATATTCTAATTTTCAGTAAGACTCTTGAAGAACATGTGAAGCATGTGAAAAAAGTTCTAGATGTCTTGAAAAAGGAAAAGTTGTATTTGAAGATGTCTAAATGTGAATTTGGGAAAACCTCTTTGATTTATTTGGGTCATATTGTAGGAGGATGTGAATTGAATATCGATCCATCAAAAGTTGATGTCATTTTGAATTGGCCTAAACCCAACAATGTAACATAAGTTATGAGCTTTTTGGGAGCAACCCAATATTGGAGAAATTTTATCACTAACTTCTCACTCATTTCATCGCAAATAAATGTTTTTACAGGTGTAAAACAAGTCTTTCAGTGGGGAGGAAAGAAACAAAAAGCCTTTGACACTTTGAAAGAGAAAATCAATACAACACCAGTTCTTGCACTTTTGATGCAACTTGGTAATCCAATATGTTATCATTCTTAAGCCTTTACCAATTTAGTGATTAACTATCCAACTTATGATAAAGAGTTGTATGCTTTGGTACAAAGCGTGAAGAAATGGAAGCATTATTTGATGGGTAAAGAAAAGATTATTCACACTGACATCAACCTTTGCAATATTTACAATCACAAACCAGGCTACAACAAGCTAGATATTTCAAGTGGATGGAGTTCTTACAACAATTTCATTTGGTATGTAAAAGCATGTTAATGTGTCTCATTATATGGCAAAAGCAAAAAAATATTCAAATGAGAAAAGGTAAAAACAAATGAATATAAAATTATCAATTATTTTTCCAAATGAATATAAAATTATCAATTATTTTTCCGAAGCAAAAAAATACGAAATAAAAATTAGGTTTGGGACTTTGTCCGGAGATAACTTCGGCCCAAAGAGCGGAGCATTCATATTTTCCGTATTTCATATATGTTCGGCTGACAAACGGACATTATTATTGTAGTTTAGCTTAATATTAAGTTAAGGGTGATATATATTTTAAATTATGGCCCACAAGAAGATTCTTATTCATACATTTAATTTTATATAAACGTTTCAAATGATTTTTGAAATAATTGAACAAATTTTATATAAATTTGATTTTATATAAAGGGTTTCAAATAAATTTTTGAAATAGTTGAACGAAATTTTATATAAAAGTTAGTGTAATATTAAAGCTAATTGTGAATATAAAATTAAAATTTATATAAATTTTATTTTACGTAAAATCAAATTTCAATACAAATTTAAAAAAATTAAATTTTGAAATTATATTTGGAATAGAAATATTTAAATTAATATTACATAAAAATAATATGTTTATATCATGTATAGTTTTAAGCAACATTTACTCAATATAAATTATATTATAAATGATTTAAAATGTAATTTTATGTAAATCTTGAAAATTCTCTATATGTTTATGTTAATTCTATTATTGGAAAGTATTCTAGGTACATAGTTGTGTATTAAATGAGTTGAGTTTGATACTTGTTAATTATAAAAAATAAATGCTAAATTTGTAACAAAGCTAGCTCACAATAAAATTAGGTAAAAGATATAGTGAACCTATTTAATGGGTTTAGAAAATATAAATAATGTTATAAAAAGTAAATACTAAATTTGTAAATAAGTCAATTGATAGTAATTATTGGTAAAAAGTATGATTAACTCACAAAATATAAATATTTTTTTCAAATATGTAGGTTTAAATATGTAAAGTTAAATAAAATGCTAAAACTCTTTAAAAATATATATATAAAAATAGAAT